>JASAMY010000208.1:0-166396 GCA_030248085.1 Paralinhomoeus sp. GSCO2_6
CGTCGAAAGGCGCCTAGCTCTCAATATGTTAACTGGGAGATTTGGGAACATACTGAACGGCACCCTCGGGACAGGTGCTGTCCCTACGGAGTCCCGGCTGCATTCTACAAGGGACCATCCAGCACGAGTTCATGCACGCCATCGGTTCGTGTCCGCAACTGCGCGTTGTCGCTAGCCGCTGTGACGGCCGCGATGGCCGATGTCGTTGTCGTAGGTTTCTATCACGAGCAGAATAGGCCCGACAGGGACGACTTCGTCACCGTCAACTTCAGCAACATCATCAAAGGTGACCAGCCAGCGCCCCCCCCGCCCTCCACACGGTGAAGGTGCGATAACGTGCGCGCGGGCGCTTGAGGATACGAGCACAACTTTGACAAGAACAGCGTGGACGTGGTGACGACGCTGAACACCGCCTACGACTACGACTCGCAGAACGCACGGCACCGTCGGAGCGTTCGCCAAGCAGCCCGGCCTACTCACGATAGTGCCCAAGCAGCCCAACGCCCAGATCGGACAACGCCGCGGCTCTCCGCCTATAGACTGCACTCCAGCTCAATCGCTACTTTGGATGTCCCGACAAAGGTGGTGTTGTCTGCCGTGTGCAATTGGTGCATTTTTTGCCCTTGAGTGCCGTTCAAAGTTTTCAGTGCCGTTCAAACCTCCACCTCCAGTGGACGGTGAGTCATCCGAATTTGTTGTTCGTAGTGGTAGATGTAAATCCGGCAAGAGGGCGCTCGCTCGAATAGGCTTCACGTCCTACTCGTGCAACTTCGACGAGCACTGGTGCGGCTGGACGCAGGACTACGCGGTCGACCTGGCCGGCAGCCCTCCGCAGTTCCAGCAGTACGACGACGAATTCGACTTCTACCGCATCTCAGGGACCACGCCCTCCATGAACACCGGCCCGCCGGGAGACCTGAGCGGGCGCGGTGCGTCTCTTTCTCTTGGGCCAGTCTCTCTTGGGCAACGGGGTTCACGCGCACGCGACAGGCAAGTACGTCTACATGGAGGCGTCGTATCCCCGGCTGCCCGGCGACCGAGCGCGTCTGCGCTCGCCGCCCATACGCCTGCCTGGCGGCGCGGTCTGCGTCTCGTTCTACTACAGCATGTACGCTCAGGACCCCAAGCAGATGGGCACGCTGCGCGTCCTCGTCGGCTTCGGCCGCAGAAGCGCGGTCGCCTTCGAGAGGACCGGAGGCGACGGCTTCGCCACGCCTTCCTGGAAGAAGGCCAAGTTGCCCGCCATCGTCGTGCCGCAAGGCGTCGAGTTCACAGTCCGTTCTCAGAGCCCTATCGACGATTGGGCCAGCCTAGCGCCCCGCGTTCAGCTGTTGTTCGAGGCGGAGAAGGGACCGACGTACATGGGCGACATCGGCATCGACGAGATCGTCGTCCGGTCCGGTGAGCGGCGCGCCACTTGCGTTTCATGAACGCGACAAGAGCACAGCTGACGATTCTATTGCTGCAGGCGACGACTGCTAGTTTGGGAAGAATTCCACGTCACAAAACTTCCGAACATGGTAAGAAGAGATACATGCCTACATTTGGAGAGTCGATTCGATACGCGTCAAGCGCTCACCGTTTACCGCGCCTTTACAATTGTAATCGCAGAGTTGCCTGTAGAAACTGCGAGAGCCAACAAACAATGTACGATTTCTTGGCTTTTATTCGTGGCTGCTTTAGAGCACTCATGCGCGCACAACTGCAAGTAGGGCCACCTCTCGCGTCTTCGCGGAAGTTGCGTTCCAGAAACAGAAACGCAAAAACAGCTCTATGCTTGACTCCCCACACCCACCATACATGTTACTGGGGGAGCGGTTTCTACCGCAGGCAAGTTTAGCTCTCCAAATCGCCCCCCCCTCCAGAATTTTACTGCAGTTGTTCAACCTGTCTTCTAGACCCGGTTACAGGTATGACTGACTGAGGTTTGGATTCCTCCCGTTTGTTGCGATTTCGCGAATCGACGCTGCAAACGGACGAGAAGGTGGAAGGAGAAGGTGGATTACTGGGCGACGAACAAACAATCTTGACTGTACAACGATGACTACGACGACGTCGGGGCTTCAAATCGCTGGTAGTGGGTGAGGAGAGGAGAGGCTGCTTGCTTGTGGGGCAGCGACTTGACAGCGCGTCCGCCGGTCCGGAGTACGACGCGGCGCCGAGGCGCTTCGGCGTCGGCGCCCTGGAGACGAGACGGCTCGTCGGCCGGGTCTTGGGGGTCGGTAGACGGCGCTGGCGCGTCGGCGAGCAGCACTTGCCCATTACGTTGCGCCGAGACGCGCTTCGCCTCGCGGACGCGCTCCTTCGCCTCCTTGGCGGCGTTCGAGAGCGGCCGGCAGGCGGGATGGTGGGCGGACTTGCCCAGCTCGAGGCGGACGCAGTCGCGGACAACAGCGGTTGCGGTCAGGCCGGTGCGCTCGACGCGGTTCAGCGAGTCGCAAGAGGAGCAGCGGTAGTACTCGGTGCCGTCGGCGCCCACCCTCGTCTTGCGGAAGAATCGGCCGTAACCCGTGCCGTCCGACACGAAGATCGACGTGTGCGTCAGGCGCCGAGACAACACGTAGTGGAAGTCGGCGCTCTGACGCGCTTTCGACGACTTCTGCTGGTGGACGCGTCGACAACGGTCGCGAGAGACGACAGAGCTGCTCGGCCGTACGGTGGTCCAGTGGACGCGGAAAGCGGGGGATGTCGAATGAACGGCCATCGCCGAAGTCCTGCTCGTCCTCCTCTTCCTCCATTCTCGGCTTCGCAGACGGCCGACGCGAGCGCAGCCCTGGGGGAGGCGAGTCGGAGTCGTCTTCGCATTCGATTCCGGCCGCCGCCGACTGGTTATTCGTCGTCGTCAACTTGACGAACTGCGCCCAGTAGTCGACCGACTCGGTGGATTTGGAGGGCGCCTGCCGTGGGTCGTCGACCGCCACGGCCCAGGCCTCGATGGCGGCCGCGAGCTGGTGCGCCGCGCGCGGACTCATGGGTCGCTTGGACGAGAGCAGCGTCAAGAGCGTCGTCACGGCGTCGGAGACCAGCTCGTCCGCGCTGCTCGCGCCCACGCCGCTCCGCTCGTCGTCGTCCTCGTCTCTGGCCACCACCTCCATGTACTCCTGCCGCCTCATCGAGCCCGAGCCTGCTGCTGATCCCGCAGTGGTGCGCGAGCCTCGGACGCGACGTCGCACTTGGTGCCAGCTCACGTCTGCGCCTGTCTCCTCCTGCAACAGATCCACGGCATCAGTCAGTGGTGCGGTGTGGTAGGAAAGGTGGGACGTGGGAGTGAGTGGATCGAAGGAAACCGGCACGCAAAGCGAATAAGAAAAGTCATGAGTGAATTTCGTTTATTATAAGGTTTGACGAAGCACGCACACGTAAACAAAACAGACACAAACTTGACAAAGGTGACAATCACAAACGAACCGAGATTTTTTCAGCAAGCTGCTTGAATGTTGCATTTGCACTGTCTCGTTTCTCCTGCAGCAATTTCTCAATTTTCCAGATGTCCATTGTGGTGCGCCGGTGGCGGCTTATTTCTTATTATATATTTATTCTGCTTCGGTGCGAGTCCACTAGTATGCGCGTGGGCGCCATTCACGTTTGGTTGATGCGTCACACATGTGTGTCGTATGGTCGGCGCATCACCACCCCCTTCTTCGATGGAGTGGTGATCAAGGCGAGTACTTGATCCTTGGCTTGCGCAGCCGCGTCGACCTTCGCAGCAGAGGGGGGCGCAGCTGTTGGTGTCGGTTGCTGCCGGCGAAAGCGGCGCAGCTGGTCGGAGACGCCGAGAGGTTGCCGTCAGACAGGCGGTAGGTCTTGTCGCCCAGCACTTTGACGAACTGGAGGGCTTGGACCAGGGCGACGTCCCTTTCAGCGTCATGCTCAGCGGGCGTTGTGCTAACACTTCGACGCCCCTCGAAAATGCAATGAAGAATCGTGATTGCCTTGAAACCCACATTGTGAGACGTGACACAAAAAGTTGGATGGTCAGACAAGACAAATGGACGTGAAACAGGGTCCAGCTCAGTCGTGAAAGTCTGGCATGAAATTCTTTCTGCTGACAGGTGTTGAATTCTGATGCACTTGTGTTCATGAAACCGAAACAGTAACGCGTGTTCATGGAATCAACGCAGCATCGTCAACGCGTCTTCCACTTAATTTACTGTCGGTCGTCAGCCGTCACGAAAGCTCTGATTTCCCCGCTACCGCTGATAATGAATTGCACGTTAACCCTTCGCAACACTCCGGAAAGTATAGGGCATCTACATGTGCCTAGCGATCTTTATCAATCTGTCAAACGTATCTGTCAAGTTGTCGAAAGTTGTGGCACAGACTCCGTCGGAACATCGTTTTGAAAATTGCATTCGAAGGCTCTATACTTCGCTTCATATGTATTAGATGCGCTTCACAGAGTTAAGTGCGCTTTCCATGAAACGCCATTGTTTAGACTGACTTAAAAGTTCGATTGGTCACTGAAAAAGTTACTCGGCACTGAGGCAGTCCAGGATGAAGTTTCTTCTGCTGACCGCCGCGTGCGTCGCTGTTGCGAGCGCGACTCAGCAGTCGGTGAGGATTGTGCCGCTCGAGAAGACGGTCGACGGCCCATCGGTCGCTCCTCTGACCGGCGTCTACGCGCTGCTCGAGGAGGCAGCCAGTCTTGGCAACGGCGTGAGTCTATCTTCCCACTCGTCAGTGATTGTAACTCCTCGCATTCGGGAAGCATGCTGAACGTTCGCGCGCAGTTCTCAAAGCGAGTCGGAGGCACTGGGTTCTACAGCGTCAGTGAGAACGACGCACCCGACGGCACGACAGTTCGCGTGACTCAGGAATTCGAGGGGGTTCGTCGAGTTGCACAATCGGGTCGGTCACTCGCACGCGAGCGTTTCAGCTAGAGGTGTTCGGCTACGGCGCGGCGGTGTACCGATCGAAGGGACAGCCGTTCACCACGTACAACGGCATGATGGTAGAGGGCCTGGAAGGACTCGTGCAGGTGAGAGCGGAGACGACGCCGCTGCTCGCCCGCACTGCGCACGCGATCGCGCCCAGGACGGAGAGGTCGACAGTCTGGAGGAGCAGGCGGAGGCGATGCTCGAGCGCGTCAAGGCGCAAGTCCAAGGCCACGTTGCGACCCCCAAATTCGAACTGGGCGACCGCGAATCATCGAAGCCGATCATCTACGTCAACGCGGCCACTGCGACGGCACAGAAAGCGTTCTTCGTCAACTTCGTCAACGGGGCGAGCGACACGCCCAGCGCGCCCTACGTCGTCGCCGACGTGGAAGGTGCACAACCAGGCTCTCTGTTGCCGCTACGTACAGTATGTCGAAGGGATTCGGCGCCGCCCACAGGCAACGTGCTCGCCCAGTGGGAAGGGCTGCAGACGGCGAAGGCGGTCAAAGCGTCCGGGCCTGGCGGCAACAAGAAGCTGGGCAAACGCACCTACAACAAGGAGCTGGACGCGACTGAAGTCAGTGCTGGTCGTTGCAAGCTCGAGAGCGCCACTGTCCGAACGGTGGACCTGAGGCATCGAAGGAGCACCCTGCGCAACAAGCCCGTGGCGTTCAAGTGCTACACGCAGCCGCGACGATACGTACGTTCGTGGCGTGGTGGTGGATGAGCAGTCGTCAGTGGGTGGAGAGTGCGCTTGCCGGATGGCAGGTGAACGGCGCCTACTCGGCGCTCAACGACGCCCAGTACCACGGCGTGCTGACCCACGGGGCGTACATGACCAACTACGGCGTCAGTCCCAAGAAAGCTCTGCCCATCGTGCTCAAAGCGCACCTGAGTCGACGCTACGTCAACGCTTTCTGGGACGACAAGGCGGGCATCGTCGTCTTCGGAGACGGAAACCGAAGGATCTTCCCATTTACGACTCTCGGCGTCGTGGCGCACGAGGTGCAGGCCGCTCCAACAGACACCCGTCAGCCCCTCCCCTCCCCCACCTCCGTCGTTGACGAGGCGTTGATGTTCAGCTGGGACACGCCGTGACGAGCGAGTCGTCCGACCTCATCTACGCGAGTCAGTCAGGCGCTCTCAACGAGGCATTCTCGGACATGTCAGGTAGAACTGCTAGTGATCTATATATGGTAAAATGTCGGAAAGTACAGACAGGCTGAGCCTTCAGCTAAAATGGTGGAAGCGCACGTGCGCGGCTACAAGAAGGAGACGTTCAACTGGAAGATCGGCAATGAGGCAGTGAAAGGCAACGGCCATTCCGCTGCATGGACAATCCGCCCTGCGACGGCCGCTCGATCGACCACGTGGCCGACTTCAGCGAAAATGAGGTCCACGCGGGCAGCGGCGTCTTTAACAAGGTCGGTCTTCAACGGCGCCGCCGCTATGACGTTGTGACGAAGTCGAGATTTTAGCTCTTCTACCTGCTGTCTACGTCGCTGAAGAAGAACGTGAAGGACGCGTTCGACCTGTTCTACATCGCGAACACACGCTACTGGAGCAAGAGCACGACGTTCCAGCAGGCGGCGCAGCTGCTGCTCAAGGCGACGCACCACCTGAAGCAGGGCAAGCACCTGCCCCAGAACGACTACAAGCACATCCAGTTCCAGACCATCCAAGCTGCCCTCAAGACCATCGGCCTCGGCTGCACGGGCGCCGCCGAGAACTGGACATGCAAGAACCTGCCCAAGCCCAAGCTTTGATTTTGAAATCCCAATTAGAAGCCAGAAACGATGCAGGAATTTTGTTTCGGATCTAGGTGCTCTGCCGCTGTACGTACAATACAAATCATACTGCGACAACTATGCGTTGAGTGTTGTGCATTACACAATGCACCAGCCTGCACTGATATAGTGGCATTTGCACGCAAACGTTACCTTAGCCTAGCAAGCTAATTTGAGGTAGAAAATGTGAAGGAGCACACTTGGAAAAAACAGAGCGCATCGCTGTTCACCACGAGGGCCCTAGTGCAGACGGTTGCCTTTCCAAGCTCGGTTCACTGCCTTGATCCGAGCATCCCCCACAAAATATTCAGATTTTCTGGGTATTTGGTTTCCTTTTTATTAGCGACATTAAAATAGTGTATCTGCGCCTGCGTCGCTGCATTTCACAAGTCAACGATATCTGTTTTACGCGTCTTGTATATTCGTAGAAAAACGAAGCAAAATACAACGTAGATACCTACATGCAACTGCCGTATTGTCCGCCACTTCATACCGTTTCTTCCTCCGACTTACCGTAATTGTAGATATGTTACTAGGTGCTTACTAGGTGCTACACGTCACTACCACTTGCTTCACTTGTAGCTAAGTTATAACAAGGTAAACTTTCAACTTTCAAGTTACAAGGAGCGTTATTTATGTAAGGGGTTCCAGTAGTACAACATCGTGTACGCAAGGGTGAACCAAGCCGAGGGCTGGTGCAAATGTATCCGTGTCGTGACGTTGTCCTAATATGCAAATATTTTACGGTAGAAAATAGCGAACATACTGTAGAAAATAGCGAACATACTGTAGAAAATAGCGAACATGCTGTAGGCGCAAATTTGAATTGTTTCTACGCTTTCTAATTGTCCTCTTGTCGACCGCGGACGCGCCGAACGGCAGAGCAACGTTTTTGTGCGCGTGTGCGTCCCTGGCAGCGATTCGTCGACAGTAGCACGCCTGCCGTTAGCAGCGAGCGTCGCCGCTGCCAGCTGTTCGTATTCCGGCGGCCGTCCATCCGTCGCCGGACGAGGGCGACTCCGTCGACAACGACAATGTCGACTCGACATTGTCGACAAGGACCACCAACGCGCCGACCGGCCTAGCAACGTGCCGGCGCGGCCGTGCATCAAACTTTATCGTCTCTGTCGGGGAAGGTGGAGGCTACACGTGAGTTAAACGTTGACGTGCGTCTCGGCAGCGGGTGCGAATATTTGCGCTGCCTCGTCTGTGAACCGTTCCAGCCTGAGCAGCAGACCGACACCGACAATATCTGTGCTCGGCGGCCCGTCGCGAAGTTGGTTGTCGCTGTTGGCAGGAATTCGTCGCGACCACACTTCTACTTCGTCACACCGTTCAACTTCACCAACATCGTCTCCTGTACGTCTCTCATCTCATGGTGCGTCGTCGTCGGTGTCGGTGCTCATCGTCGTCGGCGCGTGAACAGCGAACGACTTTTCCAAACCCCGGTACGTGGCGCTGTACGAGGCTTCGAGCGCCACACCATCCTCAGCAACTACCTCGTCTATTCTATAAGATCATGGAGTAGGCCGTGCCGGTGCCTCGCGCCCTGCTTCGAGAGGTCGAAGGCGACGTCGGTCGGTGTCGCGTCGTTCAGACTTCCCCGCCAATGTCGTCGACTCCGTGCTGAGTCAGGGGCAGTAGCCGCTGACGACGCTGGCAGGGCAGGGCGTTCGTGGCAAAGGCATCGGACGAGGCGCTGAAGGACGCGGTCGGCAAGCTCTACATCAACGGTAGGAGCACCGACAGCTTTCGGCGGTGTCACACACTCTGGTGCCTGGTGGTGCGCCTCTGTTCTCTCAGCGACGTGACAGTGGACACGGACGAGCGAGGAGGGTTCTTCTTCTCTCGCAGGCGCCGACGACAAGGCGGACAGCCCGCACTACGTGCACGTCCCGCCGCAGACGGTCAAGAAGACGGCCTGCCCATGCCCATCCAATCACCGTCACAGGACGAACCGCACCGAGAGGCATCGTGTTCTTGCCGTCAATAGTTGGTGTTGTCATGTCCGTGTATCAGGTCAGGTCAGTGTCATGCGTAAGCGCCGGGAACAACAGGGTTGATTTGCGAGATGAACTGTATCAACGCGAGAGAATTGCACGCACAACCGACTTTAAGGCTTACAAATTAATTGCGAAATAGAATTGCATTGAGTTGCATTTAATCGAATTGAATGGATTGCAGCAACAAACAGTGCACTATGTCGCTGTTAAAACTGTTTATGTGGTGCGCAAACATAGACGTTTTAAACTTGCGCGCTTTAGGAGTTTGCTCTATCTTTTAGGACAAAGCCTATCCACCAATGTATCAACGAACGGATATGCAAATATCGTAATTTTCGTTCTGTACTTTAACACATTTCACCAACACTTTTAAAAGTACCGTACACTAACAGCACCGTTAAGTTCAACGCATGCAAATAATTGTAATACTGTAGGCTGCAAATTAAGGTTACATGATCGCGTTTGTCTTTGTAATATTCTTTGTCCTGTGTGGTTTCTTCAGCGATTTTGTTGGTTGGGTAGTGAGGTGAATTGCAGTGTCGCCATGGTGCCGCCGCAGAAAGCGGTGGGCTCGAGTGATTGCCGGCTGGCGTCAGACGAAGAATACGACTCGGCGGACGAGAGGGCGCTCGGTGAGTCGTCGCCTGTCGCGATCGGCTGCCTTCGACAGTCGCGTTCGACTGCGATCCACATTCGCGTCGCGTAGACAACGCCGTCCGACACGCGTGTCGAAAGACGGAGGAAACGTCAGTTGCTGAGAACGGCCCCAGAAAGAGATGCGCGGCGAACAAGGGAGGACCGAAATCGAAATCGCAAGGAGATCCGCTGTCGACGACGCTGCCACGGAAAGCGGCGGGGATAGACCGCGGTGACGACGACCACGGCGAAATTCCGTTGGCAGGGGTGCCCCCGGGAGCCATTTTCCCAACCAAAAAACCACAACCCAACGAAAAACCAAACGGACGAAATTCCCCCAGGTGTCACCATCCTAGGTGTCACCAACGGAAGACCCCCGTGACACCCAGGATTGGTGACACCAGAACGGGTGCTCCCTCTTTGCTTTAGTTTTCCCAAAACCCCAAAAACCCCCGGATTCGAACAAGGCGGCGCCAAAGGCTGCGCAAGCGACAGCGAGCCGTGTCGGTTGCTTGCTGTCGTGTTGTCTCCTTTACACAGCCCCGTCTGTTGGTTCTATGTTCTTCAGACCTTCCTCAAGGATGACTCGTTCGCAAAGAACCTGCAGAAGGGCATGTTGGCTGGCAGTGCGCCGACGAAGAAAGGAAAGGCCAAGCCGGCGCCGCCACAAGAGGAGCGGGCTGCTCCGCAGCTCGACTGATCTGATAGTGGTTGAGACATTCCAGTCTGGAAGTACAGTAGGTAAGTAGGTGCGTGTATTTTCCTTGTGGTAAATGTCAGTTGGTTTCTGCGTCTTTGCTTTGCGGCGTGCACTATAAATGTAGCTTTTCGAGAAGAGGAGTCGTTGCCTGTGGGCGCCCGCACCTAGAGCTGCAGTGCATGCCGGTTTTGACCGCTGGTGAATTCAGACGTGGTCCTCACCACACACACTTGCCTGACGTCGCTACCAAATGAGAGTGTGAAGGGAAAACGCTACGAAAAATGCATTGACTCCGCCCTCCGCCCATAACTCGTAGGAGTACAGAATTTTTGATACGAAACATTTTCATTATGTGGAGAAAAAACTAGACAAGGTGAATTGAAGAAACACCCAACCCGCCAACACTGTACATACGTGCAGCCTCTGTTTCCACCTTGTTGGGGGGGGGGGGGGGGTTGGGTAACTGTAACTGGGAGGCCGACGTACACATGTACAGGTGTTAGGCCTTTTCAGGCGCAATTTGGAAGGAGGGTAGTCAATACTGTAGTTTTCCAATTGTGCTAAGGTTTCAGTGCTGCTGGTTTTGGCACGTTCCCCCAGTTGCACAAACGAACTCGTTCGCGGCACCTAGGTATCATTTATTCAAGTAGTGAGATACATCGCAAAATGAGCCCAAGCACTTCGGCAATACTTCGAAGCAACGCCGAGACTCGGCCGACTCTTCTGGACTTGGACACGACTTCGAATTGTCGGATACCGTACCAAATTTGAATACTGTCTGTGCTTCTCTTCACTACCACACCGTAAACTGATTTTAAATTTCACGTATGCAAATCTACACGTAAAAGAAAACTCCAAAGCAGAGGCGGCATCATAAAGCGCCGTCCAATGGGTAATAACCGATCCATATGCACCATATGCACCATATGCACGGGGCCTTCGTTATTGCGGTGCGACATTTTTTCTCTTGTCTCTCCATTACAGCTTTTAGATGCGACATTCATTTTTTGTTTATATTAAGTTTTTGCTTAGGCTTAGGGTTAGGCTTAGGATGACCTTAGGCTTAGGCTTTCGCTTAGGCTTAGGCTTTTGCTTAGGCTTAGGCTTCGCTCAGGCTTAGGCTTTGCACAGGCTTAGGCAGCACACGTGCACGCGCGCGCGCACAGGCACATGAACGCGCGCGCACGCGTCCACGCACACGCACACATGCACGTACACGCGCACCCGCACATGCACAGACATGCGCGCACACAAAGGCACGTGCACGCGCGCATACGTGCACGCACACCCACATGCACTTGCACACGCGCACGCACGCTCACACGCGCATGCCCACATGCACGCGCACATGCACGTACACGCGCACGCGCACGAACGTGCACACGCGCACGGACAGACAGATAAAAGTGGCGGTTGCCTTCGGTCACCCGATAACCCCCCCCCCCCGGTTTAGAGATATGCGAGACGGAGAGACAAGAGAGAAAAATGTCGCATCGAAATAACAAAGGCCCCGTGCATATGGTGCATATGGTGCATATGGTGCATATGGATCGGGAATTCCCGTCCAATGTCTTCAAACAATTTGATCAATGGCGTCGTCGGCGCCGAAGGCGAATTCCATGCCGCCTGCGACGAAGACGGCACGGAAGCTGGCGAGTCTGCTTCAGATTCTGCACCACAGGTGTTTCTTCGTCTCTTATTTGTGGTGTTGCGAAAATAGTTGTCTCTGTCAAGTCTCAATTCTCAGGTTTATGCCGTTGTGTGCCTATTCGGCGGCCACTTGGGAGCGGCAGTGTATGATGAGAAGACGGAATCGGTGTCCATACTGCACGACCTGGCCGAGAATTCCGCGGATCCCAGGATGCTCAACTCGCGTGAGACTAACAGACTGTCTCACTGTCGATTCCTTGACCGACTATCGCAACCGTTTGCTTGCATTGCAGTCATTGCGCAGACGCAGCCAACGGTCGTCGTGGCGCCCAGTCGAGCCGAGCAGGGATTCATGGAACGCCTCAAAGAACTCTGTACACTCTCTTTCCCTCTTGCCTGACAATGCAAGTGGCGCAGTTTCTTTTAGGTCTCTTCGACACTTCCAAGTTCCCAGATGTGGAAACGGATGAGACGACGTCGTCCTCACTGACGGCGTCGTCGTCGACGTTGCGCGGCGTCAGCGTCAGCGCCTCCACGACCACCGTCTCGCCCAACGGTTGGCCAGTTGCCGGCGCGCGTGTCCGCTCGGGAGTTTTGCGTTGTGCACTGCAAGTCGCCCACTTGAGGCCGGTCCGAGGTGACGACGGAGACGACGACGTCGGCCGCGGCGGGCGCGTCGTCGTGCCCGAGTCGCGTGCACGAGCTGATGAGGAGACGCGCCCGCGCCCACGTCCACAAGCCGCGCTCCGCCCTCCTCACTGCCGCCGGACCCCACGACGACGAGGACGAAGACGAGGACGAAGAGGATTCGAAACCGCTGCTGGAGCTCGTCGCGCTCAAGTGTTTCGGTTCGCTGCTCGAGAATTCGGCAGCGGCCTCCCCAGCAGCGACGACAACCGCTGGGGGGCACTGACAGACTACAAGGAGGCGAAGCGACGCGTCTCCGAGCTCGTGGCCGACGAGCAGCGCACAGAGGCCGAGAACCGCCTGCGGCTGCACTTCCAGCTGGACCTGGACAGTCGCGCCATGGTTGGCACTCTTTTCGGTTCACTTCAATTGGCGCCGCAGTGTCGGCTATTCTTTGAGATGCGCTCGTTCGGCGCTCTGTTGCTCTACTTGGACGCGAAGCGCGTGGGCGTCGAGTTCGAGGACTACAGCGTCAAGACGCCCATTCTGCGCATCGGCCCGCTCATCCTGTGCGTGCGTGCGCGCGCGCGCGTGCCCGTGATTCACGGCGGCCGGCGGCGTTGCCAGGGAGCACATGGTGGACGTGGACGCGTGGACGTACGAGGCGCTGGGCATCTTCCACGCCGACGCACACCCCTCCGTCTACAAGGCGGGCGGCAGGGCCGGTCGCAAGGAGGGCTTCAGCCTTTTTGGTGTCTGCGTCAAGAACTGCCGCTCCAAGTGCGGCAAGCGCGAACTGAGGTGTGTGTGCGCGCCAGCCACCCTTCTGGCGCCTGCCTGTGTGCTTGGGCGGGGTGGGGTGGACTAGAGGAGAAACGGTTTGAGACGCTGGTTCAAGCGGCCCGTTCTGAGTCGCGAGCTGCTGAGGCGGAGACTGCGCGCGGTCGACTTCTTCGTGGCCGACTGCAACGCGGACCTGGCGGCGCAGGTACAGCGCTGCCTCACCAAGGTCAAGGCTGTCGACGTGAGCAGTCGCACTGTTGGGTCTGCCTGCGTCGCGATTCCCGCAATTCCCAGCCAGTCCATGGCAGAAACTGGTGATGCGTCTGAAGTCGGGCAGGCTGTCCATCGGCGACTGGCAGGCGCTCTACTCGGTGCGTCCGCCTGCGCTCGCATTCTTCAATGCATCGCTTTCTTCTAGACTGTACACGCTGTCGTCTCCGTCGCTTCCCTGCTCAAGAGTCGAGAAGCGAAAGTGGAACTGCTCGAGGAAGTGAGCTCGCGCGTGCGTGCGTGCCTGCTGGCGCTTTGTCGAGACGGCGCCTCTTTGCCGCTCAGATCCTCGTCCACTTCCACGACGAGCTGCAGAGGACGGCGCTCGTGCTCGAAGACGTCGTGCGTTCCCTTCCACTCCGCGCGCACCGTTGCCGATCCTCTTGCCCAATTGCTCTTCCCATTGCAGCTGGATTTACCCGAGTCGGTGCGCGAGAGTCGCTTCGTCGTCAGGCGCGGCGTCGACGCCGACCTCGACTCCAGTGAGCAGCAGCCGTTGCCTGCCAACCCGGCCTTGTTTGCCCGACGAAAGCGGTGGTTGGTTGCAGAGAAGGCGATGTACGAGCGGCTGCCCGAGGCGCTCTACAAGGTGGCGCTGCAGGACTTCGAGGACTTCAAGGCTTACGTCTCCTCCTGCGCCGCCGTCTACCTGCCCATCGTGCGTGCGGCTGGCACAGGCGGGAGCGTCTTGCCTTGCCCTGCCCTGTCGGCAGTAGGGGGCCGTGTTCAGCTGGGCTACCTGCTCCAGTGTCCGCGGGCGGCGGAGTGGCGCAAGGCGTCCCACTGCGACCGCGTGCCCGGCCTCGAGTTCGTCTTCCTCTCCGGCGACGACGTCTACTACAAGTCGGCACGCACGCGACAGCTGGACCAGAACGTCGGAGACCTCAAGCTCCAGATCATCGACAGGGAGACCACCGTCATGCTCGGCGTCAGGTATTTGCCCCCCCCCCTCATGATCGTGCCCCCCCGCCCGTCCACACCACACAGTTTCCAGGGACCTGCTGATCAAGCGTCTGCCTTCGCTCGTCGAGGCGGTGAAGTACGCAGCGCAAGTCGACTGGTGGGCGCGCCCTGCAGAGGCGAGCTCGCACCAAATCCGGTGACGGAGTCGATTACAGTATCCTGGCGCTGGCTGTGACGGCACGTCAGAACGAATGGAGATTGCCGCGTCTCACTGACGAATCGGTGCTCGACATTGAGGGTGCCTGCACTACTCTACTTGCACCTCTGCATACGATGGCCGCGTCTGCTCTTCTTGGTTCCAGGCGGGCGACACCCGTTGTTGGAGCTGACGTCGCCCACGGCGTTCGTGGAGAATCCCACAAAGAGCGGCGGCGCCGAGGGCTCGAAGATCAAGATTCTCGCCGGTCCCAACGCGTCCGGCAAGTCCGTCTATCTCAAGCAGGTCTGGGGCGTGCGCGTGAGCAGCGCAAGCGTGCGTGCCCATGTCTTCTTCTTCTTCTTTAGGTGGGACTCATCGCGTACATGGCGCACGTGGGCAGCTTCGTGCCCTGTCGTCGCGCGCTCATCGGTCCAGTCGACCGGATCCTCTCGCGCGTACACACCGTCGACTGCGTCCTAGACGGACTCTCCACCTTCGCCAGGGACCTTCAGCAGGTCGTGGTCACGCTTGCGAGCGGCGACCTCTGCCCCCCCCCCTCCCTCCCCAGCCCGACGCCGCTTAGATGGCGCTGGCGCTGCGCCGAGGGACGAAGGACTCGCTGGTGCTCATCGACGAGTTCGGCAAGGGCACCATGACCGAGGTGGGGTTGTCGCTGCTCCGAGAGACCCTTTGCTACTGGGCGGAGCGCGGACGCGCCGGCTCGCCGCACGTCCTCCTCTCGTCGCATCTGCACGCGCTCGCCCAACTCCTGCCCGCCCACTTCTACGAGGCCGAGGCGCCCATCGTCGAGTTCCAGGCACGCTCCTCGCTCGCTCGGCCCCAGGCCCAGTCCTCGCGCGTGACACGTCAGCGGACGCGGCACTTGTTGCAGACGCTAGAGGTGGTGCGCCAGGAGGGCGCGCTGAAGTTCACGCACCGTCTGGTGGCGGGCACGATCGACTGCTCCTACGCGGCCACCACCGCCCTCCAGGCTGGACTCGCCCCCAGTGTCGTCGAGCGCGCCAACCAGGTCTTCTTGGCTGTCTTCTCTGGTCCGCGCACCCCATGCCTGACTGACTGAGCTTCCGTCCACACGCAGGTCTACGAGTGCCTGCGACTGGGCGAGCCTCTCGGAAGGCGAGACGACGACGAGGGACAGTGGGAACGCGAGAAGCAGCGGTGAGCTCTCGCTCGCTGACACTCAGTCGGGCAGGCGAAAAAACAAACACCACAAAAAAAAAAAAACAACAGGCAAAAACACACAAAAACAAAAACCCACCACCCCCCCCCCCCCACCCCGAACTCCGTTGGAGGGCGGCGGAGGCGGCGTCGCGTCTGCTGGCGTTCGAGGAGGGGGACGACCCGTACGAGCTGCTCGAGTACGTCGAGCGCCTCTACGCCCACGACCGTGGCCGCGACGAAGGCGACGGCGCCGGCAAAGGGCCAACGGCGCCGTCTGAACAGCCGGACGACGGGGCAGAAGGAGGAGGTGGAGTCGAGAGCGGCGCTTCCGACAGCTGCTCCAAGTCGGCAGCGGGAGGTGACGACGACGACGACGGCAAAGCGGCGGCGCAGTCGCTGCCCGCGGCGCCCGAAGAAGAGGCCGAGGCGGAGGACAAGGAGAACGGGCCGGCGCCACCCAACAGCGCCGTGGAATCTCGGTCGAAAGCGTCATCCGCGTCCAACTCGACCAACACGGTGCCGGACACGCCGACAGTGCTCACTGCCGTCAATTGAAGTCGGACGACCGGTGGTTTGTCTCGAAATTTGTGACACTTTCTCTCTACGTGTACGCACGGCTATTACGCACGTTTGTTGCCAATTGTTGATTCCGAGTGGCACGGCACCGCACTCGCGTCACACAAGTCGTTGCGAATCGCTCAGAGTCCGCCCAGACAGATGTACTTCCAGTTGGTGAATTCGTCCAGGCCCTGCGTCGCCCCCTCGCGTCCCAGCCCCGATTCCTAGGGTAGTTGCAGCAGTGTAGCAGAGGGTAGCAGTGTAGTAGAGTAGCGCTGTGCGCACCTTGACTCCTCCGAAGGCGCACTCGGCGTTGCTGATGAGGCCCGTGTTCACGCCCACCATGCCCAGCTGGAGGCGGCGTGCCACCCGGAAAATCTGCGCCGTGTCGGCAGAGTAGAAGTAGCCTCAACGTCGGCCCTCGTTTCCCGTGTACAGTGTCGCGCAGTGCACCAAGGTTTTACCGGCCAGTCCCGAACGAGAATCGTTCACCCTTCGAATGACGTGATCTTCGGTGTCAAACCTACACAGACGACACAATACACATGCGTTGCAATGTGCCTTTTGAAATACTTTTGGATGGCGACGACGGGACCGAAAATCTCGGTCTCGGCCGCTTCCATTCCAGGCATGACGCCGGTGAGTAGAGTCGGCTCGAAAAAGTTCGCTCCTATCGAGCGAGCAGGGGAACCGCCCAACAGGACGTGTGCGCCTTTGGAGGTCGCGTCGAGCACTACGCCTTCTACCTGCAGCGATGAGAAACGCCAAGGGGGGGGGGAAGCTGCACTGCACGGTCAACAACCAGACTAGATACGGTACTTTGGCAACGGCCGCTCTATTGATAAGCGGGCCCTGGTCGACGCCCGGCTGGGCGCCGTCGCCGAGCTGGAGCTGCCCCATGCGCTCCTTGAGCTTGACCACGAACTCGTCGAACACGGCCGACTGGACGTAGAAGCGCGTCGCCGCGATGCACGTCTGGCCGCTGCAGCGGAACTTGGACGCCATGGCACCTGCGATGCTTCGTTGCAGCAAGGCTGCCCGAGCAGGGCCAGCGGCCCCGCGCCCACCCTTGACGGCCTCGTCCACGTCCGCGGAGTCGAAGACGACGAAGGGCGCGCAGCCGCCCAGCTCGAGACAGACTCGCTTCACCGAGTCGGCCGCCTGCCTTAGGAGGGTCTTGCCCACCGCCGTGCTGCCCGTGAAGGAGACGACGTCGACGTCGACACTGCCACAGAACAGCTCGCCCACCGCGGGCGCAGACGCGCCGGCGCAGGGCAGCACGTTCAGCGCGCCGGCCGGCAGCCCCGCCTCGGCGCACACCTGCAAACAGTTCTAGGAGTGTGTGTCCGAGAAGGCGTGAATGCAAGAAGACCGAAGCGAGGGCGAGCGCGCTCAGGGGAGTGTCTTCCGCGGGTTTGGCGACGACGACGCAGCCTGCTGCCAGCGCCGCGGCCGCCTTGCGCGCCAGCATCGCCATCGGGAAGTTCCACTGAGCGGGCGCTGATTGGTGGGAGCGGAGGTGCGAGAGGCACGCGCCTACGGGAGTAATGAGAGCGGCCACGCCGACGGGTTCGCGCACGTGCAGGTGCAGTCGACCCAGCCAGGGAGATGGCACTACCTCACCCATCGCGTGCCGACCCATTCCTGCGAACCACTCGAAAAAGGAAGCGCTATATGCGACTTCCGCTTTCGCCTCTGCCAATGGTTTGCCCTAGAAAGCGTGTGCTAGATACATACATGCACCCACAAGGAAACACCCCGTACTTGTTCCTCTGTCAGGATAGCTGCGAGTTCGCTTTGATTTTCCATGAGAACTCGGTGGATGCTGCTCAGTATGGAGCCGCGGCCCTTCGCAGTTGTCCCAAAGGCGAAGCCATCCAACGCTGCCCTGGCAGTCGATATCGCCGACGCAAACTCCGCTACGGAACAGTCGGCCACTTCGGCAATTTTCTGCAGGTACAACCGTACAATACGCAAGGCCATGCAATGTACACTTCACGGTGCAGTTCGTACCTGATCATTAGCAGGATTGTACACAGAGAAGGTTTTGCCATCGCGGGCGCCCGTCGTCTGCCCGCCTACGAATGCGGGTGCGGTAGCCGACACGAATCGAGAGAGGGTCGACAGGCGCCGACAAAGGGCGACATGGCCTCCTACTGCCGACAGTCCAACCTGTCGAAGCACACAGCCTGCCGACAACCCAACCATAGCCAACCTACGACTGCCGCCTATTCATGGCAAAGGACCAGCACACTGCACACACACGCACACACACACACAGTACTCATTGACACAAGATTCGTGTCCAGGAAACAATTCGACAAAGCGGAAAACTGTTTTTGGACGACGTACACATCAATCACATGAAGCAATTAGTTCTCTTTGACTTGAGATAAAGTATTCTCCGACTGGGCCTCCCTACGTAATCGCTTCTGCTCCGATTTGTACTCGGCCTTCAGGCGATTCCAGTCTTCCCTAAAGGCATTCTTACTGTAGTCACCCGTACTATGCCATACAAACCAAGACTAACCACATCCACGCTCTAAGCTCTTTCATGTTGATCTTCGCCGATTTCTGATTTTTGTTTAATTTCGGCTTGGCGTTCTTCCGCTTTTTCCGACGCGTCTTCCCTTTCTTGCGCGTCTGCTGCAGCTCGTCGACCTTGGCCAATGACGTCACGTTTGGGTCAGGAGGGCGGCCGTCATTGGCGACTGGCGCTGCCGTCTCCATTGCAGTAGCACAAGCGGCAGTTGTGGGAAGCTGGCTCTTAAATGCCACACTCTTATGGTGTATACCTTTCAGTTGATCAACCGCGATGAACTGACCGTCGCGCCGCTGAGAGAGTCCACAGCGTCGCGGGCCGCCTTCTCGGTGGCGAAGGTGACGAAGCAGTAGCCTCGGTTACGGTAGCCGGCTTGCAGGGCGCCTTGGGGCAGGGAGACGGTCGCGACGGCGCCCAAGGACGCGAAGGCGCGCGACACCGTAGCCTCGTCCGCCCCACTCGGCAGGCAGTCCTAACAACGCTCCAGTCACTGCCTGCCCTCCGCCCACTGAACGTTGTCGCCGAGAAGCGCTGCCGCACCACGAACACGGTACGCCGGTGTCTGGCCTCGTCATCCAGTGGAGGCGGCACGCGGCGCCGGAGGAGGCCGCGCTCGTCGGCGTCGCACACGCCGCTCTCCTTCAGGTAGGCCACCGCTCCCACCGACAACTTCGCCGCGTCGACCGTCACCTTTCCCGCCGCGTACAGGTCAACCAGTGACTCACCCGTCGCCGTGGACCCAAACTGCTGCAGCTAGAACAAGCACACAGTGGCACTTCTCGTGCTGTCACTGCCACAGATTACAGATGGCGTTCTTCCGAATGTCTTTAGCTAAGTATGGGGCCCTAGACAGAAAGGCGCCATGGAGATGAGTACCTACGCTACATAGGCCATTGTCAGCCTCCTAGCGTTGCCCTAATCCACATTGGCGCTGCTCATTAGGAAAGAACGTATGCCTCGCTAATGAGCGTCTGCACTTGGGCCTTGCTTCGAGTTCTCCTTCTCAGTTTGCGACGTCGAGGCTGCTTGGCCTGCGGTTCGGCCTCCGTCGACTCTTCCGCCTTGCGCTTGCGATCCATACGAGCTCACAGACTGCTGAAGTCAAAGCTTGGAGAAACCCTAGGCAACGGTCCAGTTCGGTGCCACAGCAGTACGTCAGCCCAGCCGCTCGAACTCGCAAAACGCTCACAATCATTTTCAGTCTATTCGACAGAACGACGCCAAGTGTTCTTCACGAGTAAGTAAAGCACGTCTCCATCCAGGCCCGTCTGACTAGACCAGCAGCTCCGCGCCAAGCGATCCACGCACCAGAACACCAGTCGACGAAAAAAAAGACGATAAAGCGAGAATACGGCGAATGAATGTCACTAGAGCAGCTGCCGCGAGTACCCTGGGTGTTCGCTAGATACGGTAACGACGCGAGCAAAATGGTCAAATAGTCGACAGGTGCGGCTGCGAAAAACGCAACTAGTTCGAGACGGCAGAGGTGCCTACAGTGAGTGTTAGCAACAAGTGAAGCGTCCGGGTTCTTCTTCAGCAATGTCCCAATCCAATGCTAGTCTGAGTATGTAAGGCGACGCTACTGCTGTTGGGCGCGTTTCCACTGGTGGTAGGCCTTGAGGCGGCGCTTGAACTCCTCCTGGCAGGCGCTCAACAGCTCCACATCTGCAAACAAGCCGATAGGGGCCATGTCAGAAGCCGAAAATGTATTCCTACCGCACCATTGGACGTGTTGATGACGTCGCGAATTTCCGCGTACTTCCACTTGCTGAGGTCGAAGCGCCGAGCCGACAACGGCTGTCTGAATAGACGGGGGGGTTGGGAGTTGACAGAAGACAGGCATCGATCGCCATACTCGGCGGGAGGGGCTGGCCGTGCGGGTTCGGGACGAGCGCTGGCGGCGGTCGACAGGGCGTCGGTGGCGACGTGTCCGTTGAGCTCGCGCGCCAGGCGCTCGGCCAGCTCGCGGTCCGCCCTCTCCTGCAGCAGCTCGCGGTGCCTGGAACGCGCTGCCAAGTCACTGGCCCTCGGCACACAGAAACAAGAGCGCGCCTCCTCGTCTGCTGCTCGCGGTCGGCGTCGTCCTCCTCTGTCTCCGCCCGCTCGTCCTCGTCGATGCGGTAGAGCTGCTCGTCGAGGCGCCGACGCTCCGACTCCGCGCGCCGTTCCCTGAAGGAAAGAGGGACGCTGGTGGCAAGGGGGCGGCCGGCGAGTGAGGGCGCGGCACCGTTCCAACTGCTCGGCGACGCGCAGCTGTTCGGCCTCGCGGCGCTCGCGTTCGAGACGGTCGCGCTCCAGCTGCTCCTCCAGTCGACGCAGACGCTCCTCCTCCGCGCGCGCCATCTCCGCCCTGCATCTCAAGACTCCTCTCCTCTCCAACAGCCGCTCAGACAACGCGATCACTACCTCAGCTGCTCGACCGCCTTGTCCAACTGCAGAGACGTGTCCGCGATCCTCTTTCCAATTTTCGCCATGTCCGCCGAAGGGCACGTCTGAACCGTGTTACAAACGCACACTGATGTCGACAGTTCGCGTAAGCCGACACCTTGATTTCAGTGAGCAAGCCGGAAATCGAGCCGCCCATTTCTTGATGGATCCTTTGCCACTGTCGACGCACACCGGCGTTCTCGGAGTTTGCAAAGGCCGAGTCGTAGCCATCGAGGGTGGCCATCACTTCCGTAGCGGTGGTCAGCGCCTTGATCCTACGGAAAGGCGCTGGTTGACACCTCGAAGGACCCAGCTGACAGTTTTATCTGCTACCTGGGCTGGTGTCGACGTCTGGCGGCCCATCCTCGATAGGCCGACTGAATGCGGACGTGGCCCCGGCAGCGCCATTCGATCTTGCGCCGCACTGCGCGTAGAGCGTCGCTTGCTTATGACACCGGCATCACACGAGGAGAGCGACGCTGGCGCCTACGTTTGACGACGGAGAGGGCGCACCACTGCGCCTTACGCCAGCGGGCGGCGCGAAGCCAGCGCTCGACCTTGCCGATGAGCTCTTTCAAATTCTCCGGATCAGACCGTAAGATGCGATCGAACTCCGCGAACTTGCCAGGCCTGCGGGTCATCAACACACGCGCTCGGCGGCAGCCAGTCAGTCTGGTCAAAAGCAGACTCCTACCGAAAGAACACCTTCGTTAGGCCGAACTTGAAGTCGACGTCGTTCAGGCCGAGCGCTTTGAACAGGCACTAAAGGAAGAACGAGTGCGCACCGGGACCGACAGGCATGCGGGCTGGGACTGAGGGGGTGGGTACCTTGCAGAAGAGGCGGTGGTCGAGCCTCGCGAGGGCGGGCGGCATGGCGGCGTGGTAGGTGGCGTAGAGGTCGGCGAAGGGCGTGCGCGACGGGTAGCCCTGCTGCATCAGCTCCAGCACGCTCGTCGTCCCTGCAGGAATCAAGTCAGTAGGACTCGAGCAGCGCAGTGCAGCGTCAAAAGCGCTCACCGGAGCACTGGAGCTGACCGAGCACCTCCACGGGCTCGAAGCGCCTCGCGGCCATCTCCGAGTTGGGCTTGACGCACCGCACGAAGTGCGTGCCCTGTTCACGAAGACGTGGACGCGTCGCAAAAACAAAAGCGCCAACAAAAAAGGGCAAGCCGCGTACGGTGCCCTTGAGCTTCTCCACCAGCACAGTTAGCTGTCCGCGGAATTTGGAGCCGACGCTCTCGAAGGCCAGCTTCCCCTTCGGTCGGTGCTCCCCACTCTGAACAGCGCTCCTGTCCAAATACATACCACCGGGGCGTCAGTCGTCATCGCCCAACCTTTCTCTTCCGCACGGGGAAGAGGGCGCGGACGAAGTGGGACCGACTCTCCTCGACGATGACGCGCAGTGAGTCGTGCAGCGCGTCGTTGTTCTTGTCGAGGAACTGACTCTACAACCGCAGCGGCCCTGTCCGTCGACGACTCAACCGCACTCGCTGTCCACCGCCGACCCACGGTATCGTAGCAGACGGCGCCGGCGAAATGTCTGACGACGAAGCCGTGGTCGTCCCGGATGCTCCGGTGCTCCTTGAGCTTCGACTGTCGCGGCGTCTGCAGGCGTCGTCTGTCGAGCTCGGCGGACGGACAGAACAGAGCTGTGACAAGACGACGACACCGACCGCGAGACGGAAGTGGCGCTTGTGGCGCTCGTGCACGGCGAGCGTGAAGTGCTGGAAGCTGCTCTGGGGCAGCTTCATCTCCTCGTCCAGCAGGTCCACCACGCCGCCTGGCTTCCTCTCGATCAACTCTGAATGCTAGCAGCTAGCAGCTCTCGCCGTCAAGGTGGCAGACACAGTACCAATGCAGTCCTGATTGTCGGCAAATTCGATGCGCCGAACGCCCAGCCCTTCCTGCTCGTACAGCGCCTGCTCCTAAACGACTCGCACAACCGTTATTTCCATACGCAATCGACGCTCAACAAGTGACGACCTGTTTCAGAATTCTGTCGTTGAAGAACTGCTGGAGCTTCTCGTTGCAGTAGTTAATGCAGAACTGCTCGAAACCGTTCGTTTCGAAAAACTCTACAAGTAATACAAAAATTCCCTTAAACGGTGCATATCCCGGCAACAGAGGACAACCAAATCCAGCGATGTCCAAGACGCCGATGTAGCCGCTAGTCGTCGAGCTGGCCGATTCCGCGAACGGAATGCTGCGGTTGATGGCGGCGACTATGAAGTCGAAGAGGTTACTGTAGACGGCCTTGGCGAGCGCGTCGCGGGCTGCCGACGCTTCCGGCACTTTTAACGGCACTCTGAGAGCAGTGCGTGTGCGTTCTCTCCCATCCGAAACCACACTGCGGTGGAGGCAGTGGAGTTTTGGAATTCCAGATTTTTTTGGAGGGGCATCCGGTTGAAAATGTACGAATGCTGGGCCATTTTGGCGGTGGATGGAGCACATAATCGGTCCATATTTGACAATTTACAAATAAAAACGACGCCACAGCACAGGCGAACATTTTTAGTCTTTCGACCACCTGCAATAATTTGAGCGCGAAAGTAGGGCCCACTGGCCAAGCTTTTTCTGCCACCGCCCGCCTAGGACTTGTTCCCTCTTCCCCGCCCCCCTAGTTTCCGATTTCGGGAGGGGGGAATGGATCCATACCCCCTCCAGCTGGATTCGTCAAAACGGGGTGAAGGAGGCGCGAACCTGATGACGGTGCCCTTGAGTCCGCCTCCCTTGGTAGGCTGCATGATGCGCGTCGTGAGCGAGACGCGCAGCTCGTCGCCGTCCAGGCCGAGCAGCCGAGCGGCCAGCTCGAGACTCGCACCGCTCGAAGTCTCCACCTCGCAGCCCCCTAAGCGACACCGCGTCGTCCCCTCCTCCGTCGGTGGCAGCGGAGAGACAGACGGACGGACCCTTGACGTCGTCGGCGGCGTCGGCGAAGAGGACGTTGCCGAGGTGGAGGAGGGCGGCGAGGACGGCGCAGAGCGCGTCGCGCTCCTCCACGCCCACGTCGGCGAGCGCGGCGTCGAGCTTGCGCCAGTCCGCCACGTCGTCCACCACCGGGTCCTCGAGCGCGCCCAAGCTCGCGTGCTGTCAACACCCCACCCACACACACACATCAGCTGACCGACAGGGACAGACGGCAACAGTGCACAAGTCCCACTAGCTCTCACTTCTTTCGAGACCATGCTGGGAAGGAGACTCTTGGAAGACCTGGGGCTGCAGAAGTAGCGCGTGCAGCCGCCGCTCAGATAGCGGAAGTGGTCGGGATTCGAGATGCGCAGCGCCTTGCGCGCCTCAGACTCCAAACCGGCGCACATCTGAGTGACACGTGGACCGTGGTGCAAAAAGTACACGCAAAAATGGAGCATTGAGGTGCCACGTATGTATGTATGCTCTGTATGCTATACCTGGTAAAACACGTGAAAGTTGCGCTCTCCAGTCTGTTGCTTGCAGACGCGCGACTTCTCGAGCAAGTAGTGAGACACGAAGCCGCCAGCGACTTGGAACTACAATGGGACGACCACGTCGCGAGGCGCCAGTCAGCGCCAGAGGCCAGCAGAGCGGCACCTTGCCGTCGAAGTGTATCTCGACGAACTTGCCGAAGCGACTGCTGTTGTTGTTCCTGAGCGTCTTCGCGTTGCCGAACGCCTCCAGGATCGGATTGGCTGCAAGCAGGCAAACGGCCAACTGGCTGGCTCGAAGATGTCGCGACCGACCGACGTCAGTTCGCACGCACTCTCGAGGATGCGCTTCTCGACGGGTCCCGCCGCGCCGGCGGCGGCCGCCGTCTCGCAGAGGTAGCGCAGCACGTACTTCTGCGTCTCCGTCTTGCCGGCCCCAGACTCCCCGGACACCACCAGCGCCTGACTCCGCCGGTGGCGACGCAGCTCGCGCAGCGCACGGTCCGCTACAGACTTGCGCCGCGACATGGACGCGACGAGAGCGCGACGCGACAACAGGGACGCACCGACGGCGAAGACGTGCGGCGAGAGGGCGCCCAAGGACTTGCCGGCGTACGAACGCACGGTCGCCGAGTCGTAGAGGCCGGCCAGCTCCTCGTAGGGATTCACGGCGATCAGCATATTCGCCACGTACGTCTGACATAACACGCCACTGCCTCTCCACGATGAGCACACCAAGAAAGAAGGCCTTACGTAGATCTGACGTTTCGCGTAGCGCAGCTCGACGTTGCGCAGCAGAGTCGCCTCGTTCAGGTACATGAGCGCGCCTGAACGAGTGCCGTCGATCGCCCGTACGTCCAAGTCACCTTACTACGGTATAGTCAGACAGACGTGAGTTGACGCCCCCTCCTTTCGTGACGACACTACTCTGTCTCCGTTGCGCTGTATTGTGTTGTTGCACTGTGGGTGCCACGTTACCGAAATAAAATAAAATAAAAAATAAATATTCGCTAACAATTATCGTCGACAGTCTTCTGATCGTCCACCTCTGCCAAGAAGACGTCGTCATACGAGACGTGGAAGACCTGAAATTCGAATGCGGCACTAAAAAGGTTGAGGAGGCAACACGGCGATTGCGAGACCTCCTGAGAACCGCCACCGCCGCCACACTTGACGACAGCGAGACGGTCGGCGGCGATGTCGACGATGCGCGCGGCGGCGAATGCGCGCTCGGCGTCGGCGACCCACACCTTCTTCTGGAGAAAGTCCGCGTCGACGCGCACAGCGCTCCCGCCAGCTCGCGTGCCCATCTTCCACCCAACTCTACGTCCTTTCTGCGCCACGCCACAGTGCACACCGCAACTTTCGAATAGTACCGTAATCGTGTTTAAATTATGGAAATTTACATGCATACAGTACATTCAAATACCGTAACTACTATCATTCACACATCAACATTTACATACATACCGTACACATACAGTAATCTCAAGAAACCAAAATAGGTCACAGCACATAACGTACAAACTCCTTTCCTTCAAATCTGTCGACGGGTAAACGTAACGAACGGACATCCGGAAAAAGAGAACATGAAAGCATGTCCATCTTTCATTCGCGCATCGTCTCTGTCGACAAATAACAGCACGGTCAACAACGCATTCACTTTTCCGCGGCTCTTCTAGAAGCGGCCGCGGCAGCGAGCAAGGCCGCCGCACCCTTGGTCGACGAATTCTTGAGGCGCTTCGCCGACTGCTCGACCGCGGCGAGCACGGGCGCCGCGGCAGAAGCCACGCCAGACTCGAGCATTCTGCAAGTGCAGCGACCGTTCGTATGACCGCGATGTCCGCATGAAGGCGAAGAGCGTACTTGCAGAGAACGAAGCAGCCCTTGTTGCAGGCGGTCCAGGAGGCGAGCTGCTGCGTCGTCAGCCGGGCGGCGAGCACGCCGGCCAGCGTCGGCTCGTCGTCGGCGGCGCTTCTGTCGCCGACGAGCAGACGGCCGATGACGAAGTGGGACCGGCACTGCTCGACCACGTGCAGACGCTCCTCCACGTTGCACGGAATGAACTCCTCCGCGGCCAACTAGACGCGCGCAATCAGTCCAGATCGATCAATCGATGGAACACAGCCGTCAACCTCTGCAATGCTTTCGAAGCAGCGACGTCGAGACTCGGCGCCGACTCGGGCGCAGACGACGACGGAGTCGAGCTCGGCGGAGTCGTCGACAGCGGTGGACGACGCGGCAGAGGGGACGGGCTCGAGCAGACTAAGCAGTAGGACGGCGCGCTCCTTCTCGAAGATCAGCTCCGCCACGTGCGCGGCCACGTAAGCCATGACGTTCTCTTCGGCGCTCGACCACAGCTCCTGGCAGCGCGTCTGCCGTCCCTTCTTCGAGACGACGTTCGAGTCGCCCTAACGCGAGGCGACGAGAGGCGCACAATTCTGCAGGAAGCGAAAGAGTATATAGCAAGACGCACTTCCGCCAGCAGCGCCTTGGTGTCTGGCAGAAAGAAGCGGCCGTCCCTGGGCCGTCTGAGATAGGCGAGCAGCTTGACGCCGTGCGGCTCGGCGACCAATGCTTCCACCGAGTTCGCGAGCGGCTGCAAGAGGCAGAGAGCGATGCGCGCGGTCGAGGAGGGGGGGGGGGGGGCGGGGAAGGAGGCAAGTGGGAGCTGCAAGAACGTACGTACGTGCACGATGCACTTGTCGAGAAGGCGCGTGTCGTCGACGGCGTCCAAGGCGGCGCAGAGGGCGAGCGAGCCGTACTTCTCCTTGGCCGCCTTCAGCGCCACCGGCTTCAGCGACTGCACGACCGTCTGCACGCAGCGAGAGAGAGCCAGCGTCCAACGGACCAACTGAGTCGGCGCGGACACGCGCGCACCTTGCGCTGCTTCGCGTCGCCGTGCCAAATGCAGCGCATGGCCACTCGGCAGCCGTCGTACGTGTGCACCATCTGTGACAACGCACGAGCGATGAGGAGCGCTACTCTCTCTGTTCCAACAATACAACGAATAGTGCAGCAGTCAGGGCGCGCACCTCGACGACGCGTTCTTTGATCGCGTCGACAATCTCGTCGCGATCCTCTTTGGAGCACTCTTGCAGAAAGTCGAAGTAGAGGCGGTGCGCCAGCGAGTGCGCCAGGCAGGTCCTGCAAGCTCAACGATCCTCATTCGTCAGGGTGGAAAGCGTGATATATGTACAAAGCGCACTTCATGCTAATGGCCAGCAGATGGGCCTTCAGAGACGACATCACTCCTTGGCGCTTCAACGGATTCGCCTCTAATAGGCTTGACAGCGTCTCAGGTTTCGTCATCTGAAGCAGTGCCAATCGTCTGCAGGTTCGACAAAACACGTACGCATTCAGCGAATGTGGGGGAGTGTAGCGAACTGTCTGTCCGACACGTCAGGCGAGTGTGACGCGCCGGCTATCATCAGAACGCTGTCAATACTCTGCCGTGCGCTCGTGGTGGGGATGCAGCGATGCTGACCCAACTTCAAGGGAGCGACGGTTTGCGAAAGCCACTACAGCAGTACGATACGACACCAAACGAGGTGAGGTTTGAACCCGCGAGAGCAACACGCGTGTTTGCTGAGAGCGCAACCACAACACCAACGAAGTCGTTGCAGCAATCGAGAAATTTCAAATATAATTAGTACAAACTGACCTCGGTCTGGTGCAATTGCGAGCCGAAGAACTCGCAGAGGATCTGCGCGCGGAGCAATGCGTTCGCGTGGTCGTTGTAGAGCATCTCGACTAGCTTGCTGCCGTTCTGGTGCAGGAACAGTCGACAAAAGTGGCCTCGGAGCCTGTCGACTAGCTCGCGACGCTGCTCGGCCGTTCTACAAAGAGCGGGGGATCTTTTTTGCAGGAAGGGGGGGGGGGAGAGATGCGTCGTGCTGTCTCACCCATCATAGGTGTAACTGGGTAGTGTGTAGGTACAGGTCACCCCCCCCCCTCTCAGCTTCCGTCAATGCTGCACGAAAAGTAAGACCACCCCCTCTCCAGTTTTCGTCGAAACTGCACACACTGCAGGTTAGCCCCACGGCTGAATGTGTTACTCATACTTCCCAAGGTGTTTTCAGGCCTGTGAGCAGTATTCATTCATATATCAAAAATTTCGCCTGCGGCGCTGTATTTTTCGCACCTACAGACCATTTTGGAGTCTTTTTCGAGCGCGTTTTCGGGCAAAAATTCAACAAATTTTGCCTGCGGCGCTGTGTTTTCAGCATACACGAAGCGTTTGCGTTTTGTAGGTCATTATTGAGGCTGGAAAATGAGAAATTGTATCAAATTTGGACGTGCAGACCACAACCAGCGACTTGAAAAATCCCAGATTCACACCTCCCCCCCTCAGCTTCGATGGTCAGTTACACGATGTCACCCACCCGTGGCGGAGCATCTTCTCGACGAAGAAGTGCGCGTACTTGCTCTTGGCCATGGGCAGCGTCTCCTCTTTGAGCTCTTCGAAGAGTAGGGCGCGCACGTCAGCGCGCGCCTCTAGGGACATGAGACACTGGACGACGCGCGCCGTGTCGTGCGCGAAGATCAGTCGACGCGCCTTGCCGCGCACCAGCGACACCAACTCCGACACCGCCGAGTCGCGCGCCTCCGAAGTCGACTTCGAGCTGCACGAGACACCGACCAGGGCATTGGGGCGCAAAACCGCCCTCCCTACCTGCGGACGACCTCCCACAGCAGCTTGGCCTTCTTGGCGAGCTCGAGCAGCGGCTGTCGCTTCCGTCGCAGCTCCCCGATGAACTTGCGCCGCTCCGCGCGCGACATCTCCTTCAGCTGGTCCTGCGCACCACCACACCGACTTTCGCGTTCCTTTCATACGCGCAGTAGACTTCCTCAGACACGGAAGAACACCACCGCATTCAGGCGGATTCTCACCGCGCCCACACACACACACACACACACACACACACACACACACACACACACACACACACACACACACACACCAGTTCAAAAAAGTGAAACTGCCAGTAGAAAACGCAACTCCCAAAAGTCCTCACTTTCATCTTCCGAGTCACGGTGATCTTGACGCGATGTGGTTTCTTACTGCGCTTTTCCTGGCCGGCAGCCGTCGTCGTCTCTGTCGTGTCCATCTTTTCGGCGTCTCCAGAGCTTTCCGCAGCCGTTTCCGCCGAGGCCCCTTTGTCTTCGAGCCTGGCCCTTTTCGCGGCCTTCCTCGCCATCGTGCGCTGCTCATTCTTGCGCTTGAGAATCGACTTGGCCGGAGTGGGGGCTTGCGCCTTGGGGGTCCGACCCTGCTCCAGTCGGCGCGAGAAAGAGACCCGTTTCTTGCTCTTGCCGCCGTCGTCCTCGAACTGGTTCTCCTTGCCGTCGTCGCCGACCGCCGACGCCGCCGCCTCCTCCTGCGCCTCCTCGAAGCCGGCCGCCTTTCCGCGTCGCTTCTGCTGCCGGTGCTGTATCTTCGCGCGCTTCTTCACGCCGCGAGCGCCGCGGTACACTTTCGCGTCCGACGAACTGGTCGCTGGCGCTGCGGCTTTCCGCGCCGACTTTTGCTTCCCGCCGCCACGGTTCTTCTTCTTCCCTCTGAGAAGCGCCTTCGTCGTCATGTCCAACACACACACACACTCCTCCAGTCGTCACTCGACCCTGGAATTCAGTTGGAAGTTGGAAGAGGCGGCGATGGAAGTTGGAAGAATCTAAATATGTACACCAATATAATTGAGGCGACGTGATGATCGAGTACGGTAGTTTTGTTGTTGCGTTCGTTAAATATGCAAATATGTGATGTTGCGTTACTTTACTATTTGCATATGCGTTCGTTATTTCTCGCGCCGGCCTTCGTCTCCCACTCTCGACGCTCTTTTGGCCGGCTGTTCAGTCTTGATTTTCGCGGTTTTGAGTCTTAGTGTTTTGCTTTTGCGGCGCCCTTTTCTCTCTCTCTCTCTCTGTTCGGGTCTTGCGTTGATACGATCCGCAAGTGAGAGAGTGCGTTGGAGGCTCGAAGTCAACGACGTGACACACCCGAACCGACGAGTAGCCGACAACGCCAGCCTTGCAACACCTGCGCCTTGAAGCGATCGTACATAGCTCTTGCCGCTCGTCCGTTGCACGCTGCAGACCACTTCATACGATAATGTTTCCACTCTCCCCGGTTTCCTCGTCTGTGTAGAAAATTTCGACGGGACTGCTTGTCGCCAAGACACGTTGTAGGAGCGCAAATGGACTGCGGGCCTGGAAAAATCGGTGATTGATTGATGTGAGACCACAGTCGCAAATTTGATCGCCATATTATCGCTGACGACGACGCCTGAAACTTTTTGTCGACAAAATGGAGAACAAGACAGCAGAAAACAACAAGACACTGTACGTAGTCACTTGCCAAGACTGGCATTGACTGACTGGCATTTTCACTGCACGTTGCGTTTACTATGAGCAGGTTGCGAGCTCTGTTGCGACTGTGACGCCGGTAGGGATGCAGGAATGAACTGAACTTAAAGAGACATGCAAAATAGTCCTTTGTTTGTAATTTTTTTTGAGGAGGCACTGTTTTAGAGGATTCACGGCAATTTCAACACCGACATCGATAATAGTATCTAGTGCTGGACACCACGTGCTTATCCTAGGCAAATACTTTGCGCCGCTGTTGTGTACCGAATGCAGTGACCCATCCTTCTGAGTCACTGTTAGTACTGGATAAGTGCACAATCACAGTTGAGGTTTTATCATTACTGCATTTGTTCGACATTTTTTTTTTAGTTTGCCATCGTGAAGGTAGACGGCGGTGCATAAAGCAAGCTATCATGATAAGTTGAGCAAGCACAGTGGCAAAAATCTCGCTTAACTGCCTCGTTTGTTTCTCTAGAAAGCGCGTCAAACGAGCTGTAAACGACACAATTGGCTTCCGCGCAGTCGCTGATAACAACAGAATGACCGGAGGGGCCATCGTAACGCGGTGTTTACGATGCCTGTCGCCGTTATGACCGCCGCCTCGCGCACCACCGCCCATTGCATTTGTTTCTTGTGGCCTCGCTCGGCTACTTGGCACTGCGAGGAGCCTTAGCCACTGGCAACCAACTGCACAGGCGACAAGACAATGTCGGGCTGGGTACATCTACTCGTGGCATGCGCCGTCGCCGCGCTTGCAGGTGCACACTCACTCTCCGAATAAACAACCAATTTGCGTGCCTGTTTTGAATCGGTTTACGTGTTTCCATACCGGTCCAGAAAATGCGTGAGACAAACGTACCGTACTCTATCTACAAATACATAGGCACCCATTTTGTGATGTTAACCAATAAATTTGCATGTCTGTGCTGTGTCGTTAGTGACATAATCGTTCGCGGTAAAAGAAATCTAAAGCCATCCTCAAAGCCGATTTCTTTGTGCTAAACTTTCTTCTTGCGAAGTAGCGGTTTTAATGAGAAATGGAAGCAAACACGCAGCAGCAAACACGTACTGTTACCAAAGAAGTAGATTAGTCGACCGGCAGTTCAGCTGCGGACTTGAAGCAGTGCGACATGACGCGAGGCTCAAAGTTCGCGTGGGTCCGCTACGATGTCTCGGGAGCGAGTATCAATAGCATGCACCATGGAGGTCAGCTCCTGTTACATGAAGAAACGGTAGTTCTAATTTCTAGGTTGCTTTATTCTGGCTTCAGGCATGGCACAAGGGGAGAACTTTTGCTACGCCAAGACCTCGTTTAGCAGTTCTACGGTCATGGCATATGCCGATTTGGTGTGCATGTCGAAAGGACACAAAGGTGACTCGTTTCAGAACGCAGTTACCTACGCCGTTTACGTGTGTGTGCATTCTCTTGTAGCCAGCCCAAAGAAGGCAGCACCGAAGAAAGAAACTTGCCACAACCCCGGTGAGCGCATGGAAAGCCAGACGAGAACGCGAAAAGCCGAAAGTGACGATGGCTTCACTTCAGACACTGACGTTTCCATGTGCTCGAGCACTCGGGTGCGCTTCATGGCGCGACTCCTTGGGCCGTTGTACAAGAATTCCCAGGACGTGGCGAGGCGTCTGCCTCGCCTGCTCGGCAAGTGAGCAGCGCGGGCGTCGCTTGTCATCGTCGTTGAACAGCTCAGTCGACGGCTACTCGTCCCTTCAGAGGCTACGCGGTCGTGGTCCAGAAGGTGGCCTACTACCGGCCCGGCGTCGTCAGCGGCATGACCTACACGGACGACAACGTCTGCTCCGTCACCGTCAAGAGCTCGTACTACTTCTACTACTTCAACATCGTCGTCGTCAAGCTCGCCGCTCTGCCGCCAGCGGTCGCCGGTGCCGTGGCCGCTCCAGCCGGTAGGGCAATGAATTATTCTCTGACGACACTCGTTCGTCACCGCCGATCCTTGTTCAGCGCCCGTGGCGCCGGCGCCGATGGCGGCAGCGGGTGGTTCTAGCTCGTGCGCGACTTGGGCGGCAGCGTACGCGGGTCCCTGGCTGGACCTGCACGTGCCCGAAGGCCTCGACAAGGTCGCCATCGTCGGCGACAGCTTCGTGGGCGAGAACGCCTGCCAGGACGTCACGAGGACGAAGGACCTCTTCGCCATGAGCTACTACGTGCGCGCCGACCTCGAGTGCGACGATGGCTCACCTCTGAGCGATGGCAAGCAGATGTGCGGGAAAGACGGAAAAAGTACGGACTCGCGTCTCTTTCAAGAAAGCCAAACTGTAGTGGAAACCGAACATTCAGAAGCCGTCGCACCGAGACACTACTTGGTCACCAACAGCGGTCTCAAGAGCAGCGAAAACCCATGCTACCTAGGTACGCAGCATTTCGGATATAAAAGGCCCAATCCAAGCGCAGTGTTGAAATTCCATTGGGGTTTGTGCAGACGTGAACGCGGAGGAGTGCATGGACTCGTGGCTGCGGCGGATCGTCAACGCGGCCATCAAGAAGAACACTGACGGCAGTCCGTACACGATCGCGAAGGCCGTGCAAGATAAACTACCTAAAGGTGCGTGCGTGCGTGCGTGCGTGCGTGCGTGCGTGCGTGCGTGAGTGCGTGCGTGTGCGTGCGTGTGCGTGCGTGCGTGTGCGTGCGTGCGTGCGTGCGTGTGCGTGCGTGCGTGCGCCGACTCATGCGTTTCCGCTTCGCGTAGATGGCGATCGGTATCGCGTGATGGCGGCACGCCTGCTCGACAAGCATTCCTACAAGCGCATGCCCAAGACCGACCTGCAAATCTGCTTCGCCGCCAATAGCAACGCCAAGAACCAGCACTTCATCGTCCATCTCGCCAAACTCGACTTCACGGAACCCAAGAAGGCAGCCAACGCGTGCTAAGCCCTAATACAACCCGAACGTTGATGACATTAGGAGATACCTGTAAGTAAAGTGACCAGATGAGAGAACTACTAGGGAAATTGAGTACCCGAGGTTAAACAAGGTTTCGCTGGGTGGACGTTTTCGCAGGTGGAAACGCACCTGCAGAATCTTAAACAGAGGTCAGCGCTTGGACGAGAACTCGTTTTTGTTGCAATGCCATCCTGGAACAGAACATTGTGGGATGGCACATAATTAAAGCACAAAAGCACACCAAAACCGGAGTGAGCGACTCTGGGATGAGAGTGCAATTCAGTTTTCGAAAACCATTTCAAAGGCCTGAAGCCCAATTCGAAGCCGAACGATGTCAGGTGTGCATATAGTTGTGCACATAATCGGTCCATTTTCGGAAACAAATACACAACAAATACACAATACAACAAATACATTTTGTTGTCTTCGATCTGTGTCTTTCGTGTTAGAATGTTCAGGTGCAAGGAGAACGGTGCAGACTACCATCAGCCGACTGCTATCATCCACCTACTACCATCGAATCGATTTCTCGCGGCTTTGATTTATTTTTATTTTTATCTTACCATTTTATTTGAATTATTGTATTTGGGTGAATGTATTCGCATATTATTTGCATTGTTCTAACACAAAAACGGCGCCGCACTCGCAGACAAAAATTTGGAGATTTATCGACCACCTACAAACAAGCTTGTTTATGTGGAAAAGAAGGTGTGCTAGGTAGCTTTTTGTCAAAATTTTGCCTGCAGAGCAAATTAACTACGGTAAATGTATACGATGTAATAGGTACGGTGCAGTTGTGGATGCCGATTAGGAACTGACTGCTCGACTACCGTGTTCCAGTGGCGTATCCAGGATTTGGATTTGGGAGGGGCAAGACAGCTGTTTGTGTCTAACCGGGAATTTTCGTGAGGGTACCCCCTTTGGAAAAAATCGGGTCTCTGACAATTTTGGGAGGGGCAAGCGCCCCCTGCCCCCCCCCCCCTGGCTACGCCACTGCCGTGTTCCCAGCAAACCCTAAATGCTGGATAGCGCAAATGTCACGGCCAAAACGTCTTCGGGGAAAATTGCAGCGCAAAAAAATAACCTCCCCCCCTCTGTCAGAAAATCCTGGATCCGCCAGCGAATCCCCTCCCTCTGGATTCCCCACTGCGAGGCAGTCCTGCAGTTGTGACCACTTGAAGTAACGTCTCTGAAAAGTCGCGCATAAAACGCAGTGTAGACGACACAATTGGCTTCTGTGGAGGCGCTGATAACAACAGAACGACCGGTGGGGCATCGTAATACTGCGTTTACGATTGCTGCCGCCGTTATGACTACTGTTTATGCGCATGCCCCCGCGCACCCCGTATACTTCCATTTGTTTCTTGCGGCCTCGGCTACTTGACGGTCTGCGACTACCTCAGCCAGTGCGCAACGAACAGCACATCAAAAAAAAAAAAAAAAAAAAACCAAAAACAAAAAAGCAAACCCAAAAAGAGACACAAAAACAAAAAAAAAAAAAAACCAAACAAACCAAACCCCCCCCAACCCCCCCAAGCCCAAAAAACCCCCCCAACCCAAATAAAAAAAAAAAAACACACAACCAAAAAACCACAACAACAAAAACCAAAACAAAAAAAAAAGAAAAACAAACACAAACAAACAAAAAAAAAAAAAACCCCCCAACCCCCCAAAAAAAAAAAAAAAAAAAAAACCACCCAAAAAAAACCAAAACAACCCAACCACAACCCAACAAAAAAACCACAACCCCAAAACCACACACACAACACCAAACACCCCGGCAAGACAACGGCCTGCTGGATACAGCTACTGGCGGCATGCGCCCTCACCGCGCTCGCAGGTGCACACTCACTCTCCGAACAGCGCTCAATTTGAACATTGGGTAGCTACTGAACCTGTTCTTGGAACGAATTTACATTTGAGACAAGATCTAAAGAATTAGAAATGCAAACTGTACATGTCAATGCTTGATGCGCGCAATAACTAGTTTTTTACTTCTTGCTAAAACGTGCTACCCATATCTCAAAGCCATTGTCAAAGCCGCTTCCTAACGTACTAAACTATGCTCTTGAGAGGTACAGTGTTTTGCATAGGAGAAATAAGCACGTGACATAATTACCGTAGTACGCACGTGCGAGCAGATCGGCAGTTCAGCTGCGGACCTGAAGCAGTGCGACACGACGCGCGGCTCCAAGTTTGCGTGGGTCCGCTACGATGTTTCTGGAGCGACTATCGACAGCATGCACCACGGAGGTATGCTTCGACATTTGTTGAAGAACCGGTATTTCGAAATGCGATGCCGGCATCGTTCTGACGTTAGGCATGGCACAAGGTGAGAACTTTTGCTACTCCTACCACCGGTTCCGTGGCTCGACAGTCATGGCCTATGCCGATTTGGTGTGCATGTCGAAAGGACATAAAGGTGACTGGCTCGCTCCTGAACCCAATTTCGTCGTTTATGTGCGAATTCCATTGTAGCTACAACAGGTAGCCCAAAGAAGGCGGCACCGAAGAAGGAGACTTGCCACAATCCTGGTGAGCACTGGAGTGGGGGCAGCTGATGGCGGCGAGCCGACATTGATGACGGTTTCAGATACTGAAGTGAACATGTGCTCTAGCACGCGGGTGCGCTTTATGGCTCGACTCCTTGGCCCGTTGTATAAGGATTCCCAGGACGTGGCGAGGCGCCTGCCGCGTCTGCTCGGCAAGTGAGCTGCGGGCGTCGCCGTTGAACAGCTCAGTCAACGGAACTCGTCTCTTTAGAGGCTACGCGGTCGTGGTCCAGAAGGTGCCATACTACCGGCCTGGCGTCGTCACTGGTGTGACCTACACGGACGACAGCGTCTGCTCAGTCACCGTCAAGAGCTCGTCCGCCTTCTACTACTTCAACATCGTCGTCGTCAAGCTCGCCGCACTGCCGCCAGCGGTCGCCGGCGCTGCTGCCGCTCCAGCCGGTAGGGCAATTCTCTGACAACACTCGTTCGTCAGCGCCGAACCTTATCCTTGTTCAGCGCCCGTGGCGACGGCGCCGATGGCGGCAGGGGGTGGTTCGAGCTCGTGCGCGACGTGGGCGGCAGCGTACGCGGGTCCCTGGCTGGACCTGCACGTGCCCGAAGGCCTCGACAAGGTCGCCATCGTCGGCGACAGCTTCGTCGGCGAGAACGCCTGCCAGGACGTCACGAGGACGAAGGACCTCTTCGCCATGAGCTACTACGTGCGCGCCGACCTCGAGTGCGACGACGGCTTACCTCTGAGCGACGGCAAGCAGATGTGCGCCAAAGACGGAAAAAGTATGGACTCGCGTCTCATTCAAGAAAGCCAAACTGTAGTGGCGAACGAAAATTCAGAAGCCGTCGCACCGAGACACTACTTGGTCACCAACAGCGGTCTCAAGAGCAGCGAAAACCCCTGCTACCTAGGTACGCAGAATCTCGGATATGAAAGGCCCAATCCCAGCACAGTGTTGAAATTCCTTTGGGGTTTGTGCAGACGTGAACGCGGAGGAGTGCATGGACTCGTGGCTGCGGCGGATCGTCAACGCGGCCATCAAGAAGAACACTGACGGCAGTCCGTACACGATCGCGAAGGCCGTGCAAGATAAACTGCCCAAAGGTGCGCGTGCGTGCGTGCGTGCGTGCGTGCGTCCGTGCGTGCGTGCGTGCGTGCGTGCGTGCGTGCGTGCGTCCGTCCGTCCGTTCGTGCGTGCGTGCGCGCGCGCGTGCGCGCGCGCGCTTGCGTGCGTGCGTGCGTGCGTGCGTGCGTGCGTGCGTGCGTGCGTGCGCGCGTGCGTGCCTGCGTGCCTCCGTGCGTGCGTGCGTGCGTGCGTGCGTGCGTGCGTGCGTGCGTGCGTGCGTGCGTGCGTGCGTGCGTGCGTGCGTGCGTGCGTGTGCGTGCGTGCGCGCGCCGACTCATGCGGAAGCGTCCGCTTCGCGTAGATGGCGATCGGTATCGCGTGATGGCGGCACGCCTGCTCGACAAGCATTCCTACAAGCGCATGCCCAAGACCGACCTGCAAATCTGCTTCGCCGCCAATAGCAACGCCAAGAACCAGCACTTCATCGTCCATCTCGCCAAACTCGACTTCGTGGAACCCAAGAAGGCAGCCAACGCGTGCTAAGCCCTACTACAACGCGAACGTTGATGACATTAGGATTTCCTTGTGTAAGTATAGCAACCAAAGCGCTAATTACTACAAAAATAGAATTGTGTTCAATGGGAAGTTGGTGGTTCGGTTTTTTTACTAGAGGGCGGCAACACGCAAATCCAGCAGAAGTCGGCGTTTTGGCTCTGAACTCGTGTCTGTAGGAGTGCCACAGGAGGCTTGTCAACAGGAGTGCCAGTGGGGTTCACACGAGGAGTAGCAGTCAATGAAGCGGTCGTCAAAGTCGCCCATCGTGCACAGCGCTGTCGGATAAAAGGACGCCTGTTTTTTCTTTGCCCAGGCCCGCGTCACTCGATGCGAATCTCTGTTCTCGCACGTTCCGAACTGAGCTTCGTTCGGATTTGCACAGAAAGTACTCTTGAGTTGGATGACCAGAACCGCGAGTGCGACGCCCCTTTGAGCGGCTTGCGGCCAGACAAGACCGTTCGGCGGTGGAACAGAGGCACACGGCTCTGGAACTGTACCTCGAGGCAGCCTTGAAGGGGTCACTTGGAAAGTCGGCTCTCTGAAAGGCGGGGCTAAGACGAGGTGCAAACGAGACGGCAACTCGCTTGCTTCAATGCTTCTGCAGAAGCGCTGATAACGAGAGGACGACGGGAGGGGCCATCGTAACGCTGTATTTACGATCGCTGCCGCTGTGTTATACACCCCTGCACGATTGCACATTCCATTTGTTTCTTACGGCCTCGGCTAGTGGAGCGTGAGACGGACTCAACCGCAGCGCAACGAGCTGAAAATTCGACCATGTCCGGCTTGGTACAGCTGCTCGTGACATGCGCTGTCGCCGCGCTCGCAGGTGCACACTCACTGTACGAACTTCGAATAACCAATTACATTACATTGCGTACCTAATTTAAAAGATGATTTCCATTTGAGACAAACGTACTCTCTCTATCGACCACATATGGTAGGTACGTTAAATATGTATTTTGTGTTTGTTAAGGACCTACCTTAAGCTTTATATTTGATATATATATATATATATATATATTTAATATAGTATTTAATATAATATAGCTAATTATAGGGGGGAATGGCGCAAACAGGGTCCCCCTGTTGCAAAATTGAGAATTTGGCCGAGATTGGACTCCCCCCCCCCCCCCCGAAATCAAGTCCTGGCTACGCCACTGAAAGCAGCCATCACGTCAAAGCTCTTTCCTTCCTTCATACCACCGCGTATACTGGGCTTAGTACAGGGTTAACATGCATACCTAATGTACCTACACATATGTAAGGACATTGGACACGCCAACGTGCAAGCGGATTTCAGTTGGGGACTTGAAGCAGTGCGACACGACGCGCGGCTCCAAGTTTGCATGGGTCCGCTACGACGTTTCCGGAGCTAACATCTACAGTATGAATCATGGAGGTCAGGCTCCGACATTTCATTTGGAAACGACTTTTCTAACCGCTACAACGGATAATTCTGGCTTTAGGTATGGCACAAGGTGAGAACTTTTGCTACGCCCAGAACGGGTTCAGCAAGTCGACAGTCATGGCTTATGCCGACTTGGTGTGCATGTCCAAAGGACACAAAGGTGACTCGTTTTTGAACACAGCTTCCGCCGTTTGTGTGCGCATTTTATTGTACATATGCAGCTGGCCGAAAGAAGGCGGCAGCGAAGAAAGAGACTTGCCATAATCCCGGTGAGTGTGCCTGGAGAGCCAGCTGAGCGGACACTGACAATGGTTTCAGACGCTGAAGTGTCCATGTGCTCGAGCACGCGGGTGCGATTCCTTGCTCGACTCGTCGGCCCGTTGCATACGACGTCGCGCGACGTCGCGAGGCATGTGCCTCGGCTGCTCGGCAAGTGAGTAAGCACGCGTCGCGTGCTACCCTTTGCCAGCTGAGTCAACGCGCAGGGGTTACGCGGTCGTGGTCCAGATGGTGGCCTACTACCGGCCCGGTGTCGTCAGCGGCATGACCTACACGGACGACAACGTCTGCTCAGTCACCGTCAAGAGCGCATCGATTTTCCACTTCAACATCGTCGTCGTCAAGCTCGCCGCTCTGCCGCCGGCAGTCGCCGGTGCCGCTGCCGCTCCAGTCGGTAGGGCAATGCTCAAGCAAAAAGCCCAATCCACGCCAACGAATCGTTCAGCGCCCGTGGCGACGGCGCCGATAGCGGCAGCGGGTGGTTCGAGCTCGTGCGCGACGTGGGCGGCAGCGTACGCGGGTCCCTGGCTGGACCTGCACGTGCCCGAAGGCCTCGACAAGGTCGCCATCGTCGGCGACAGCTTCGTCGGCGAGAACGCCTGCCAGAACATCGTCAAGACAAAGGACCGCTTCGATATGAGCTATTACGTACGCGCCGATCTCGAGTGCGACGACAGCTACCCTCTGAGCAACAAGCAGATGTGCGGCAAAGATGGAAAAAGTACAGACTCGTGTGTCATGCTTCAAAGCGAAATGTCGTGGCAATGGCAACGGAAAATTCAGAAGCCGTCGCTCCGAGACACTACTTGGTCACCAACAGCGACCTCAAGAGTAGCGAAAATCCCTGCTACTTAGGTACGCATGTTCTAGCTGTGAAAGGCGTAATATCCTTGACCGTAGTCGGCCGTTCTCGCTGAGCCGCCTTTGGGATTTACGCAGACGCGAACGCGGAGGAGTGCATGGACTCATGGCTGCGGCGGATCGTCAACGCAGCCATCAAGAAGAACACCGACGGCAGTCCGTACACGATCGCGAAGGCCGTGCAAGATAAACTGCCCAAAGGTGCGCGTGCGTGCGTGCGTGCGTGCGCGCGCGCGCGCGCGCGCGCACTCGAGCGCGATTGCCGACTCATCGTTCGAAAGCGTCCGCTTCGCGTAGATGGCGACCGCTACCGCGTGATGGTGGCGCGCCTGCTAGACGCGCACTCCTACAGGCGCATGCCCAAGACCGACTTGCAAATCTGCTTCGCCGCCAATAGCAACGCCAAGAGCCAGCACTTCATCGTCCACCTCGCCAAACTCGACTTCACGGAACCCAAGAAGGTCGCCAACGCGTGTTAAGGAAAAATCGTACAACGTGGACGACAGGGGCACGACATTAGGAGCTGGTTCTGTAATTAGTGACGGCCTGCACCATTTACGAGGAAAATAGACCCCATACTCGGCACTGGCTGCATGGTTACACAAGGTGAAACACGCGAATCCTGCAGTGACAGAGGCAGGGGCGGATCAAGGAAAACATTTTGGAGGGGGGCAAGGTCATTCATTGGCCAAAACAGCTGCAAGGTCATTCATTGGCCAAAACAGCTTAGCGAACAAAAATGGCGCCGCTGGCAAAAATTGTAGACTTTTCGATCACACGAATTTGCGCCTTGAGGTGGGCCTTGCCCATACCCACCCAGGAATGGTTTCGGTGGGGCGAATGCACCCTTGGCGTACAAAAATCCGCCCCTGGACGATTCTCGGTTTGGATTCGTCGGGTCAGCGGGACGGGTCAGCGGTAGTGGGTATACACGCATTGGGTACATGTGCGTATGTAGGTGACGCGCCGCGTCGTGGCTCGTGACGCGTGCAATGTCAACGGGTCTTTACTGATCGGGGGAGTCGAGGTCGACGTGGAGACTGTGGATTTAAGTGCCGGACCAGGGGGGAGGGGAGCGAGACAAACAAATTACCCCAAATCAAAGTCCAAGCGCTGAAATGCGGGGGAAAATACCAACACGAAACCGAGGCAGTCCTGTCACTGTTAGGCCTCTGGAAAGCGCGCGTAAAACGAGATGTAAACGACTCAAATTGGCTACTGCGGCAATGCTGATAAGAACGGAACGATGGGAGGGTGCATCGTAACACCACTGTGTTACGATCGCTGACGGCGTAATGACCACCGGTTATGCGCATCCACGCCCAGCACAGCTCATTTCATTTGTTTCTTAGGGTCTCGGCTACTTGACAGTGCGACGGCCTTGCGAAACGCCACAGGCGACAAGACAATGTCGGGCTTCGTACAGCTGCTCGTGACATGTGCCGTCGCCGCGCTCGCAGGTGAACTCTCTCATTCTACAAACGAACAACTAATTTGAACATTGCGTAATATTTACATATTGAGACAAACGTACTCAATAAACCAGATACCGTAAATCTTGCGTTTGGCAGGAACATTGTCAGTTCGAGCAATTTGCATATCGCTGTCCGAAGATTGGGCATTCTGAAACACTTTGTACTATATTCTATGTTGGAAAATACGGGGCTGTACATATATTGTACGTGCAGTACAGGGCAAGTACAGTAGAGCAAAAATTCAGTTGCGGACTTGAAGCAGTGCGACATGACGCGTGGCTCCAAGTTTGCGTGGGTCCGCTACGACATCTCGGGAGTGAGCATCTACAGTATGCATCACGGAGGTCAGCTTTGGCATTTCATTGAAAAATAGCTCATTTGCTCATTAGCTACTCCGATGTTGTTCTGACGTTAGGTATGGCACAAGGTGAGAACTTTTGCTACGCCAAGACCGGATTCAGCAGCTCGACAGTCATGGCTTATGCCGACTTGGTGTGTATGTCGAAAGGACACAAAGGTGACTCGTCTCAGAACGCAGTTCCTCCGGCCGTATACGGTGCATTCTATTGTAGCTAGCCCAAAGAAGGCGGCACCGAAGAAGGAGACTTGCCACAATCCCGGTGAGCACTGGAGTGGGCAGCTGATGGCGGCGAGCCGAGAAGGATGACGGTTTCAGACACCGACGTAAACATGTGCTCGAGCACTCGGGTGCGTTTCCTGGCTCGCCTCGTCGGCCCGTTGTACTCGTCGTCGCGGGACGTGGCGAGGCATCTGCCTCGCCTGATCGGCAAGTAAGCCAGCAGGTGTCGCGTGCGACCGTTGACCAGCTCGCTGCAGCTGCGCGCACCCACTCGCTGTTGTTGCAGGGGGTACGCGGTCTGGGTACAGAAGGTGCCCTACTACCGGCCGGGCGTCCTCACCGGCATGACCTACACGGACGACAACGTCTGCTCAGTCACCGTCAAGAGCACGTCCTTCTTCTATTACTTCAACATCGTCGTCGTCAAGCTCGCCGCACTGCCGCCAGCGGTCGCCGGCGCTGCTGCCGCTCCAGCCGGTAGGGCAATTCTCTGACACTCGTTCGTCAGCGCCGATCCTTGTTCAGCGCCCGTGGCGCCGGCGCCGATGGCGGCAGCGGGTGGTTCGAGCTCGTGCGCGACTTGGGCGGCAGCGTACGCGGGTCCCTGGCTGGACCTGCACGTGCCCGAAGGCCTCGACAAGGTCGCCATCGTCGGCGACAGCTTCGTGGGCGAGAACGCCTGCCAGGACGTCACGAGGACGAAGGACCTCTTCGCCATGAGCTACTACGTGCGCGCCGACCTCGAGTGCGACGATGGCTCACCTCTGAGCGATGGCAAGCAGATATGCGCCAAAGATGGAAAAAGTATGAACTCGCGTCTCATTCACGAAATCCAAACTGTGGTGGCGAGCGACCGAAAATTCAGAAGCAGTCGCACCGAGACACTACTTGGTCACCAACAGCGGTCTCAAGAGCAGCGAAAACCCCTGCTACCTAGGCACGCAAATTTCAGATACAAAGGACCCAATCCCAGCGCAGTGTTGAAATTCCATTGGGGTTTGTGCAGACGTGAACGCTGAGGAGTGCATGGACTCGTGGTTGCGGCGGATCGTCAACGCAGCCATTAAAAAGAACACCGACGGCAGTCCCTACACGATCGCGAAGGCCGTGCAAGATAAACTACCTAAAGGTGCGTGCGTGCGCTTACTCATGCGGAAGCGTGGGGACTTTCCGCTTCGCGTAGATGGCGACCGCTACCGCGTGATGGTGGCGCGCCTGCTCGACACGCACTCCTACAAGCGCATGCCCAAGACCGACTTGCAAATCTGCTTCGCCGCGAACAACAACGCCAAGAACCAGCACTTCATCGTCCATCTCGCCAAACTCGATTTCACGGAACCCAAAAAGTCCACGAACGCGTGTTAAGCGAAAATGCAACGTAAACGTAGATTACAATAAGATTTTCTTGTGAAAACGAGTTACTAGAAGAATAGAGTCGTGTCGAATCCAATCACGGCGCCCGTCGGCCGGCAAAAGTAGCGACGCACCTACCGTCTATACAGTCCCTACACAACAAAAACGCCAGAGTCAGCAGCCGATGAGGCTAAACCTAAACCTAAACCTAAGCTTCAGTTCAGCCTAAGCCTAAACCGAAGACTAAACTACTGTCTTGGCTTTCTAAGGTCTATCCCAATGTGTGAGCTTAAGCCTAAAGCTGTCTCGACGAATTAGAACCGACCACTAGCAGAAATGTAGTCGGGTCGGACATACGGCAAAGTAGCTATGCAATTGCACCGATAGTTAGTGGCAACACCGGTGCGATATCTCTGCTTCCAAAAACCAAAGATTTAGCCCTCACGTTTAGACAATGTCAGCCACCGCAACCACCGATCGACCGATCGACCCCCGGCTCTAGATATCCCATTACAGTTGAATTTTCTAAATATTGCATTAAAATAATATAATGGCAGAGGACGAGTTTATTGATAGTTTCGAGCGGGCGGCCTCGTTACTACTGCACTGCAGCAGGGAGGACGGAACAACAGTTACATTTGGCACAGATATTCCACGTGGACTGCTAGCGAAAAACAGCAAAGCTTCTTTTTTCGTGGATTGCACTTCTCTGAAGAATTCCAAAGACGTCTTTGCCGATTCGTACGGCAAGTGGGGTCCGTGTAGAGCGAGCAACATTCGCTGCTTCTCCGACGGTTGGCCTAGTGCAGCGCTGTTGGCGTGACTGTGCGGTGCCGAAACGTGGTCCGCTGGGTTTGTAGAAGGAAGGACGGTGGGTCGCAAGCGAAAGCACAGCGACGCCGCGTGGACCTTTCGCGTTCGGACCTACCATTACGTCCATCCCGTCGTTGACCACTTCAAGAAATGCATCTCGATCCTCGAACAACGCACAGACGTCAGAGCGTCACGGCAGCGGGCAATTATTTCGTACAACAGGTCCGTGTCTAGCTCGGCTCGTACCGTAATTTGTTGGACCCCTGCCCCCCCCCGCTTACAGGGTCCCCTACATTTTGCCTAGCATGGCTCTAGACCCCCTCGAGACTCTTGCGTGAGACCCCCGCCCCCTGGCGTTTGACCCAATGTACACCTATGCCGAGCGATCACACACGTGAATATACATAGTTGGCATTGTTTGCTACATGCGGCCGAGTGTGCCCGACGAGATGAAGACGAGGGTGACGCGGGTGGCTCCTTTAAACGACGTCGAGGCGCCTGTCGAAAGCGAAAGCGTGGTCGGGCCACTATGGCTTGGCAGCCCGTCTGCGAAATTCGTCCCCACCAAATTCCTCACGAAGCGATGGTCTGCACGGAAGAACTCTGGCGATGACGCCGACCTTGGCGGATGTGCTGTTGACGCCGATACCGGCAACCGGTGGAGGCCGTTGACGAGCGCGACAGGCGAAGGCGTGGCGTCCTCGACCATGCTGCTCAACCAGCGACTGAAGCGGCGGACGCTGGCCGTCGGCGAGGACGGAGGCCACAGAGCCTACACCCTCGTGTCGACCTCTGCGGCTGGCACGGAATACTTCCGCTGCCTCGTCTGCCACAGTCTCTACCGGAAGTGGGGCAGCGGGGAAAAGCTGACCCACTTGACGCCCACCATCGTGCGGCGTCCCGACGGCACGACCGAATACGGGAAGGACGGACGCGCCAGGCATCACGCCAACTGCCTGCCGAAGCACGCCTCCCAGCTTGAACTCTGCCAGATCGAAAGGCAGTCGAGAGTGCGCATCAAAGAAGGACGCATGGAGCCGCGCGAGGCTCATGAAAGGGTACGGTAATGGGGCACGGGGCAGTGATGCGGATTGCGCCGTCAGCGAGTCCATGTTTGTAGAGCCAGCTGGAGTGCATGGAGGTGGCCGAGCGATTTCGAGACGAACTGCCTCTCGTGGGACCGAACAGCATCGCGTCTCAGTACCCGTCGTACAGAGAGTCTAGGTCTGCACTCAGCAGGGTTCGGAGGAGGTCGGCGCCCACCCTCAAGGACCCCTTCAATGACCTCTCGGTTTACGAGCATACTTTGAGAGGCTTCGTGCACGGATTCGACGAGCGGTCGGTGGCTGCAAATTCCAAAGCGCAAGAAGACGTCTCTATTCTTGAGGTGGCACCTGGAGTCGAATCGCGAGCTGGGCGTCATCATCTTCGCCAGCGACAAGGACCTACTCGTCGCCGCCAACTCCGAGCAACTCATCGCGGACGCGACCTCCAGGAGTGCACCCAGTGGATTCCATCAGATCTATACCATCCGTGGCAGAGTGGGTCGCCTTCTAACAGAGGCGCCCTCTCCATATGGACGTTGGTCGTGACGCGCGCGGCATACCTGTAACTGGGGGGGTGGTTGGGGGGGCTTTGGGGGCCCCCCACTAGTTTTTCAACCACCCCCCAACTCCCCCCCCCCCGACCCCCCCCCCCCCCAGAATTTTCCCAAAGGATTTTCGTCATGTGTAAAACGATAAAGGTGAGTAACTGTTGGTGTTTTTCAGTGCTTTTCAGTGTTATATGACCATAAAACAGCTAAATAACACTGTTTACACCCTTTTTATACCCATTTTAGACCAAAAAGTACCATTCTAACTCAAACAATGGCCAGCTACCCCCCCCCCACTTTTTGCTCTTGGAGACCCCCTCCCCCAAAATCGGCCAGCTACCCCCCCCCCCCACTCTGCCAGACCCAGTTACAGGTATGGCGCGCGGTTGTGTTCAGCACCACGGAGAGTGGGTGACGCTCGTGCACGCACTGATGCGTACCAACACAACTGCCGCCTATTCCTTTGTGCTGTCCACGCTCCAAGAGGCCTGGTACTCGATGGGCCTCGAGCCCGCCTTGCGACACTTCCTCACCGACTTTGATGAATCTGAAATGGAAGCCGTCGTCAACTGCTTCGGCCAAACAAAGGTGTGCGTGCGTGTGTGTGTGTGTGTGTGTGTGTGTGTGTGTGTGTGTGTGTGTGTGTGTGTGTGTGTGTGTTTGTTTGTTTTATTCGTCGAAGCACGGTGTACATCATTACAAAGGCACAAAGGCGAAGCACAGCGAGTGAGCGAATCATGGGTACACATGTGTCACAAAGTACAAATGACCACAGTTAGCAAATAGGAGAGAGGGAAGTGCAACGCCCGCCAACTGTTTACGTTATCGCGTGCGAGACATGGCTAGGTGACACCAACAGGTGATTTTATAACCTAACCAATTAGGAATTGGGAAAGGTTTTCCTTTAAAAGTTTATGTTTAAATGTAATGATAGTTTTGGAGTTGACCGTTCCTTCCGACAAGGCATTCCAAGCAGCAATGACCCTATTAGAGAAGAAGTGCGCTCTATATTGAGTCTTGTGTTTTTGTGGACAGAGTTTAAAATTATGCCCCCTCGTTCTGCTGTCTCTATTTAAGGTAAAGAAATCTTCAAATTTATTGGAAGTTAGTTTGTGAATTATTTTATAGACATAGATTAAATCGGTATGTAGCCGCCGCAGCTCAAGGAGGGGAAGACCAATGCGCTCTCTCCGTTCATCATATGACAAGTGGCGTAGTTGCGGAATATTTCGGGTGAAAGTTCTCTGAATTGACTCCAGCTGCCTTGTGTTACCAACCATGACCGGATTCCAACACGGGGAAGCATATTCAAGACTGCTTCTAACAAACGCGCAAAATAACACTCTTAACACCTTCAAATCTCTAGTGTGAAAGCAGTTTAGTATTGCGGAAGCTCTTAGACCAGCAGCCTTACTAATCTGGTTGCAATGTTCAGTAAAGCGAAGATCTTTGGAAACAGTGACGCCCAAGTCACGCATAGTTTCTACCGTAGATAGCTGTGTTCCTCCTACACTGTAGTTTGTTCTTTCCTTGCGATTTATACCGAGGTGAAGGACTGAACATTTGGAAAGAGAAAGTTGGAGCTGATTTTCGTTGCACCATTGATAAATTGAATTCAGGGAGTTTTGCAGCTTGCTGCGATCGTCTAGTAATTTGGACCGAAAATACAGCTTGCAGTCATCGTGTGTGTGTGTGTGTGTGTGTGTGTGTGTGGGTGGGTGGGTGGGTGGGTGTGGGTGCGTGTGTGTGTGTGTGTGTGTGTGTGTGTGTGTGTGCATGTGTGTGTGTGTGCGCGTGTGTCGACATATACCATTGAATCAATTGATAGAAATTATTTTGTATTTTTGTGAATTAAAGAAAATGTACAAATAATTTTTACAGAGAAAATTAAATTTATAATTTTGTGTAGTACTTTCTGCAATTGTGGGTGTTTCGCCTCCACCGCTTGACACCCGAGAGACGCGCGAGGCTCGTCAGAAACGACACGTCCCCTTTATATCGTGCATTCATTTCGTAGACTCATCATGGGTCTTCAGACCACATAAAGTGAGAAAAAGAAACCACCTTGTCAACTAACCGCGCTTGAAATTCCGCGTCAGTAGTCGCATTCTTGCCATAATTTAATTGTTGAAATATTTCCTGTAGCTTGCGATATTCTATAAATATTTCTATAAACCTGTAGCGAATTGTTGAATTTAAAACCGTGAATTAGTAAATCGTGCACTTGCATTAGACGTATCGTTGTAGTTCTGTGCGTTCTTTGCATCGTATGTACTGTATTTACCGATTTAACCGTCATATGAACTTAGTTGTTCAACATAGAATTAATCATGCGCTTCTTGTTGAAGTTTGGGATCATGCATCTAATTTTATATTCATAATTGTGTAGTACTGACATAATGGTTTTCAAAATTCTGTTTTCTTCGAAACCGTTATTTTTGTACTCATTGATGATACATTGTACTCTTCTAATAAAGTCTGATTCGTCTCTAGTCAGCCTAATTATGCGTATAATTTGACCTTTAAGTACGCCATATGGCATGTTCATGGGTACATTGCTCGAGCTTTTGAAAAATCGAGTGATGTTGAAGGTGTAATCATCAGTTTTATTGTATACTGTAGTACTTAGACTGCAGTTAGCTAGGTGCACCGTGACATCAAGGTAATGTGTCAGCTGGTTTGAAACTGTTGTGTCGTTTAATTGCAGTTCATTAGGATAGATATCTTTAGCTAACGTCTGAAAGTCTTCAATGTTTATAACTAGCAGGTCATCCACATACCGAAAGATCGCTTGGTTTGTACGTAGTCTGTTACGACTCAGCCATGTAAATTCAAACCAGCTCAAACAGAGATCAGCCATGTCACAGCTGGTAGCGCCACCTTGTGGGCATCCCTTTATTGTTTTGAACTTGGTGTTAGCAAATACCATGTACGAATTTTGTAGTATTTCCTTGCATAGCTGTTTTATTTCGTTTTTGTGCAGGGTATTTGCGCCGGCACCTTGTCTAGCATATTGTATTTGTTCGCCCTTTCTGTACAGGTAGTCGCTTTTGGCATTTTTGTGGCATAGGTCAATTATACCATTAATGCCACTCATAATTGTGTCGTGTTTCAGTGATGGGTACAATGCTGAAAAATCACCGCTGTATATACGTTTCACGTTGGTCATTGTGCGCAGTTGCTCAACAACCTCAAATGAGCTTTTTACTGAGACGTAACGAATTTGTCCATTTCTGTTGGCTATCATCGCACAGTACCGCTTAAAGTGCAGAGCGTAGTGACTTAGGTAGTGTTTGCACAGTTTCTCAAGTGGTTTTAAACTGGATTGTCTGGCTGCCACGATAGCTCTGAATGCTGGTGGTCTTTTGTGTAATTTCGGGTTGGCAAAGAGTATAGGCAGAACGTTTCTATTTTCAGGTTTTACACCGTATGTGCTCATGAGACGTTTGTGTTTTTCCAGTATTTGATCCACTGTGTCATTTGTCGGTGCGAAGACTGCATTTCCATGTATAGCAATTCTGTCGTTCTCAATATATATGCCGCACTCATCACAGAGCTTTTTCAAATAATAATTTTTGCATAGGATGGAGTAGTTGCCTGGCACTTTGTCGGTAATTGTAATTATGTACCGTTTTTGAAACGTTTCCAGGTACTGTATCCCTTTATTTGAAAGTCTTACGTTCTGTGGAGTACTGTAAATCTCTTGATCAATTCTATTTTCTAGTATTTTTCGATATTTGCCGACTAATTTGGTGCAGTCTCTTTCTGTGAGTACATTTTTGGCTCTTAAGGTACTGAGGTACCGATTCAGATCTGTCAGTATCGAACTAGCAATTTTATTTTTGTCAGTTGTCATGTTAATTTTGTATTCTGTACCGAGATTCATAAATTGTCTAAGTTCGGTATTTTCTACAATATTCAGGTCACCAGTAACTACATGTCCTAATTGTCCGTCTCTATAAATTTCGTTGCATCTACAGTGTTCCAAGCTCAGAAGATGTTCTCTAAGCTGTGCAGCTGTAAGCTGTCGCAGTATTTTGGTGTAGTTGCACACTTGTAGCCATGCTGGTGACGTTGTCTTGTACACCACCTGAACGGTCCAGTCAACAGCTTCCATTGGTTTGCTGATGAGTTTACCGATCCTTGTTGCCTTCAATAATTTGGCAATTCCAATTCGTGACACTACTTGATTCATATGTAGTACTGTAATCCTTACTGTCCGTCGCTTCTGGGTTTCATCAGCGTTGTGTCTTCGTGAGGTACTCTGCAGATAGGCTAGTATTTTATCGTAGGTATGCTGTTGTAGGCCTTTAGCCATACACCGAAAATACAGGTACTGTATGTACTTCTTTCTGGTTTTCTGTAGCATTTGTGTTTGGTCTCCGATGTGGATTTTTTCAAAATCTCTTATGTAGCTTTCTATTTCCGTATCCGTTGGATTGTGCTTATGCTTACGATCTTTGTGTTTTTTGGTGAAGTTAATTTTGCGTTCCCGTGTCACTCTTAATGCGCTAAAGTACGGATTCTTATTACTTGGAATGTTTTGCATGTCAAACGCGTTGTGTACGTTGCCAATGCCTTTACAGTTTGTATTCAAACCACAGGGGTACAGACTATTCATTTGTTTAATCCAGAAATGCTCAGCCTCAAGCCTACTCTTGTCTGCATACGTGTCTCCGTCTCTGAAGCTCTGCAGGATTTCTATGCTGATGTCAGACACCGTATGTCCGTCAGTTCTGAAGTGTGTGTAGAGCTGTTGACAATTTGTGTCTTTGAGAATCGCCAGTCTATGTTCTCGAAATCTACAGGCTAGGGATCGCTTCGTTTCTCCTACATACTGATAATCACATTTTCTGCATGTGATAAGGTACACAACGTTCTTAGTTTTACAGTCCCACACTGTTTCGTTTAATGCATTAGTCGTCAACTTTTGATTGGTAGAGCCTACCGTAATATAGTCACGTGTGTTAATAAATGCACAGGTTATACAGTTTTTTCCACATGCGCGTGTGACACTATGAATGCCCTCGTTCGGTAGAATACTGTATTTCGGTCCTCCTTCTCCACTGCTACACCTGACGCTGCAGAACCTCCCTGTAGAACCACGGGTGGTGGAATACCTGGACCTGGAATACCTGGACGAGGGGGGGGGGTCCCAGAGCCAAAGGTCCAGAGGTACTTTTGGCCAAAATTGCGTCATTTATCCGAAGAACGCCCACTTCTATCAATTAAATCCAACTTAGAATAATTCATGTTGGGCGGGGATCGGAGATGCGTTTGGTTTCCGAGTTTAATGGAGGGAGACCGCCTTTCCAGTTCCAGGTACGCGTGTCGGTGAAACGCACACCCCTCGGGTGCAATGCTTGCAAGCGCCTGTTTCGTGTTTTAGCTAAAAGGCTGCCTGTTTCATTTCACGAAGGCGGTTCTGGCGCAGGCGAAGCGCAAGGGCGTCTGGCGGTTCTACACGCGAGACACGGTGATTTGGGAGTGGATCCGGCTGATCTGCGCGCTGCCGCTCCTGCCTCCCGACCTGATGGTGCTGCTCTGGCAGCGGGCTCTCAGCCAGCCGCCGGCGCCCCCGCCCAACTGGGTGCCGCCGCCCGGCTACAGCGACTGGCCGTACGCGGAGCTGGCCGAGTTCCGCGATTACATGGACGCGCACTGGTTCGAGCGCATCGGCGGCACTGCTGACGACAGCGACTTGCTGGGCCACTGGCTCACGGAGACTGACAGGACTACGAACGCCGCTGAAGCGTATCGGTCGGCCAGCGCCAGGTCTAGGTGCGCACGCATCATACGCAGCAGTTCACTAGTGCTGGCCGCCACAGGCCACAGCACACCAGCAGTTCTAGGTGGACTCTGAAAAGTCCCCAACTGGCGACGTTCCTGCAGCAGCTGCACCGCCGCCACTTTCAGCAGCAGACGAGAATCGACCAGCTCGAGCGGCCCGGCACGCGGCCTCGAGCCGTCAACCAGGTCTTCGTCGAACTCAACGACAACATCGAGCAGTACAAGCAGAACTTTTCGGTAGTACACTCATTGCTTCCTATGGACATTTTGGAACTGCTTTCACGCCTTCAGAGGCAACTGGCGCAATTGAGCCTGGACGAGGACGAAGTGATCGCGATGGCCAGACGCTTTCTGGGCCGCATGAAGTACATGTTGGCCGATCTGGACGGCGAAGGCCAGAGAACACTGAAAGCGGTGCAGAAAGCGAACGAACCGCAGGGCGGTCCAAAGAGACGAGTGGTCGTGACCACTTGTGGTTCGACCTCGCGTCTCAGAGCGCGCGTGGAGCGCTTGTAATGTGGACCGTATCGTATGTGCAGAAACTGGAATTATGTGTGTCTGAGTTGGCTGGCAGTGTCGCGTGTCGCGCGTTTGGCATGGGCAACTTAAACCGGTTGATGCTGAGCGCGTGTATGACACTGGCGTAGCCAGACTGGATAAGAGCTTATGCCATACCCCCCCCCCCCCCCCTAAATCTTGGGTACCTGTGGCCGCATATTTCGGAACGCATAAATTGACCACTGCCACTGTGCCGTGATGGATCACCTGATTACCTGATAGCGTGATTACCTGCCGTGCGAAATGGGCGAAAAGGGTTGGTCGGCCGAGAACGATCACTGCATGTAGAGGTGCTTAACGCGTTCAACGTACGCGACATGGTTCGTTTCAACTACTGGCTTGAGCTTTGACCGTCGACACTGCATGCTCCAGCCCTCTCCCCAGTCGGAGGCGAATTGAACCCAGAGGTCGTCGTGAAGCGTGACGTTGTCGCCGAGGATCGCCGTCTCCATGGTCCAGGCGGCGTCGCGCCGCAGGTTCTTGCCGACGGCGAGGGCGCCGCGGTGCGCGGGCCAGACGCACGGCTCCACGGGCGGCCCGTGGCAGAAGAAGACGTCGAGGAGCTCGAGGCGCTCCAGACTCTCCACGAAGCAGCGCAGCGAGCGGACGCCTCGCAGTCGACGAGGAGGCAACGCGATGGCGACTCCCGCGCCGAGCCGGCGAAGTTCCGGTGCCGCGAGGCCCACGGCAAAGAAGGGGTCGCTGCTGTCCCAACTGCCCACCAAAACCGTTACCCAAAGTGAGCGCAGCTTTGGCAGGCGGAGGGCGTCGCGCTCCACGGGAGGTGGCACGCACCAGAGGGCGTGTAGTAGGAGGCGCTCGAGCGTGTGCGCCACTCCACGCAACAGCTCGGCTGCGTACACGACACTGGCAGGGGCCTTGGGGCAGTTGAGGACGTTGCTCACAGCGGTGGTTTCGTTGAGAGTGAGTTCGACGAGTGACCAGCAGGCAGGATCTGCTGGCGACTTTGTGGTGGTGAACACACGGCAGGACACGATGGAACACACAACTGGTCCGTCCATGCTCTGGCGAGGTCCGACCGCGTAGTGCAAAGCCGAGCCAGTGACCTCCAGACGTGCCAGGGTGCTAGCTCTGCGCTGAATTCTCGTGACCACGTCTTCTACGAGACCAGCCGCCTGCGCTAGTAGTAAGAAAGGAAGCGGGGGCAGCCGCGACCTGAACAGTATTCTGTTTTCTCTTACCCTCACACACGCACGCGCGTACACGCACGCACACACGCACACATGCACACACACACACACACACGCACGCAAGCACGCACGCACGCACGCGCGTACACGCACACACACACACATGCACACACACACACGCACGCACGCACGCACGCACGCAGACACACATGCACGCAGACACAGAAAAAAGTATAATGCTGAAGTGACTGCTTTGCTTGTTGGATTTCTATTAAAAGACACCAAAAAAACACAAGTCCAACCAAAGAATATGAAACCAATTAAAAGGATTACTGTCAGCCATTTGCACAAGGTTGTATCAAAAATTGGTATCAGCAAAATAATATCAAAAAACAATATGAGCAAGATGCTACAGAGACCACTACCAGAAATTGCTTGGGACATTCAAATTACCTACAAAACAGCACCACCACCCCTATGGACAAAACTATGCAATTACAGCAAAGAACTAAAATTTTTGGATGAAGAAAAACTGACAAGAGCCTTAGAAAATATACAAGGCTGTGGATGCAATAAAATGTTTGCCCATAAAGATATTGGACATGTGATAACTGGTGACTTACAAATTATTCAAAATGAAGATCTGAGGCAATGCATGGCCCTTGGGACAAAATTCAAAACAAACTCATGTGAAGATCCCAACATAATTGCTGAATCTATTCAAAATGAAATAAAACCTTACATACAAATGCTGTGAGGCGCTCGCTACCCGGCCCGGCTGTACGGTGGCTAAAACGAGTAGGCCTCCCCCGGTCGACAGAGCGCCTACGTACACCACGCGCGTGCGAGAAGCCGAAACTTGCCGCCTCTGGCTACCGCTACGCTGCTCGTCCGTCCTTTGGCTAGCACTCTGAAATCCGCGCGCGCTCCTGCAATTCGAATTCGCCCCGGGGAGCGCTGTCTCCCCACGGTGGCGAGAGACGATGAGACGCAGCGACGCAACGACACGGCGCAACGCAAAACTTCCCTTCGCCGCCGCTAGAGCCGACGTCGCTTCCGCCTGTCGCGACGCGCTTGTGCCGACGCTGCTTCGCCTGTCGCAGCGCGCAGAGTGGGCCGGCTGACGTCGACGTGACGGGGCTGCCGACAGCGGTCGAGAAAGCGGCCAAAGCGCCCGGTGCGCTTGCGTGAGAGCTCGCTGGCGTCGACGTGACGGGGCTGCCGCCAGAGGTCGAGGCGAACGGCTCGTGTGCAGGTTTGGGTACGACCGTCCAACGACGCTGCACTTTTCGGCCCGTCACCAACGCGTGCAAGACACAGAAAGGTCGCACGGTGGCTTCGCCGCGAGCGGGGGGGAGAGAGAAAACAAACGGTTCGGGATCGGGGAAAACGGAGAGAGTGACCAACGGTCGGCGTATGTCACGCGAGCGGAAACGCGCGTACGCCCACGCATGCGCCGTCCAATCACAAGGGAGGGATTTGAACGGACGCGCTGCTAGCGACACCTGGCTGCGCCTAGCGGGCGGCAACGGAAGCCAGGTTTGACGGTCGCTACGACTACGGCGCGACGACTACGACTTTGGCTGTCGTAGCCGCACTGCACAGAAACGCACAAACGAGTTCACAGGTAGCGCAGCTGTGGGGGTCCGATGACTTGGCAGCGTGCTGTACGGTGCTGCCGGTCGTCCCCACAGTCCCCGGCGCTCCTGAGCTTCCCCCGGCAAGCTCACGCCACGGCACGCCTGTCCACTTCTGCGGGCGAAGGGATCGCGCTTTCGACGTGCCGGTGAGCAGCAAACCGCGGTAGAGAAGAGAGAGAGAGAGAGAGAGAGAGAGACGCGGCGATGAGAACGGGTCTCTGCGGCTAACTGACTGGACGGGCCTTGGCAGCGGGGTACGGTACTTGTATGCCAGGCCGAAGTCAGCTACACCGCGCCATCGCCGCCCGTGTCGCTCTTGGAGAGGGCCTCTCGGGCCTGCTTCGCTTGCGCGCGAGTCTGACAACCTATGGCCGTCGTCTCGCCGCCCTCTCCGTCTTCCTCCATCAGCTCCTCATCGTCCTCATCGTTGATGCGTCCACGTCCGCTGCTGCGTCCGATGAAAACTTTCTTAATTATAGGCTTTGCTTAGGCTTAGTCCACACTTTGCTTAGGCTTATGCTTTGGCTTTGATTTGGCTTAGGCTTATGCTTCGCTTAGGCTTAGGCTTCACTTAGGTTTCAGACGCAGCAGACGCGGACGCAGCAATTGTGCTTTGCCAAAAAAAGACGACGTAAGGAATTGTATTGTATTGTATTGATGATGAGTCACCATTGAGGACATGAAAATATTGATACTGAATCACTTCTGAGCACGTTTTTGATGATGAATGACAAACGACAAAAGAGATAAAAGGTTTCTCAGATATAGCAACAATCTCTGCATATTCTCGACCCCAACCCCCCATTGGTCATTGAGCTACTCGACCTTTAGGGGCCTCTGGGCGATAAACTATTTTCGGGCTCTCCCATTCTCTCCAGCCCCCCTCCCCCCCCCTTGCATCGGTTCATGGTCTTGTTTGTATGCGCGTTTTGTGCATGTTTCGGATTGTTCGTGTTGGGTTGCGAAAGCAAAACGTTTTTGAACATACAACACATACAAACAGACACACCGAAAAGCATATGCTCCCCCCCCCCCCCCCCCGCCACATAGCATCACCACAGAAAATAAAACTAAACTTCTGCAAACGAGCCTCAGCGCATCTCTCCAATTTACGTCGTGGGTGTGTTGATATGAAATTTATTTAAAACAGAGTGGGTGTTACAAGCAATTCTGTAGTATTCATGCAAATGCGTTGGTTGACATGCATTGGCTTTGGTTGACCTGCATTCCAACACTTTGCAGTTTCATCATTGCAGTGATTCATCATTGTACAACTGAGTATTCTCAACATTATTTTATTTCATGAGACAAATTGATGTTGAACCACTTTGGAGCACTTTGCAAGCAGGAGTCCTGAGTTCGAAGCGGCTAGTCTCATCTCTCTCTGACAATGCATTGCCATTGGTCATTACCATGGACCTGGCACGGCCAAACTTCCTGGATAAATAATCGGCACCCTGCTAACATTTGTGACATGTAGGTTGCCACTGCAGTTAGTGATGTGTAGGTAATGCATACATACTGTACTGGCTCCATTTGTCATTCCCCTTAAGCATTTCATCCCATGATGACCTACAACGTTTGCATAGTGCAATGCACCATTTTACATCTCGTGCGTGAGTGCGTGCGTGCGTGCTTGCGTGCGTGCGTGCGTGCGTGCGTGCGTGCAAGCCTGCGCGCGCATTGTGTTCCATGTGCAAGATCATGGGGTCCTTCCTGTCTGTCTCACAAGCAAGTGGCATTCTGTCATGCGGCATATGTGAATGCAGTGTGTGTAGGTCCTAATAATTGCCACTGCACCTTCGCATGCACGCGAACACAAAAAAATGCCAATATGTGACGTGTTGCTGGGTTTGGTTCAGTTTTTATACACGGTTTGTTCAAACTGAAGTTGATCAGCTGCAAAGCGTAAGTGGCTTGAGGCGTGCCTTGATTAATACCCCTCTTTTTCAAACTGGACTTTAACAAAATAGCGTCACATATTCACCTTTTTTTGCAGCCACCTGCAAATTTTTCCTTAATTGGACTATATAACCGTTTCTTGGCTGTGTGAGGAGAGTAAGCAGAAGCACTTTTATCCAGCGGACGCTTTCACATACATCACCGGCAGTCTTCCGAACATCCTGGGCGAGACAGGTCAACACGCACCAACGTTGACTGCAGTCCGTTGGCAGAGGAGAGTCTCCACTGTTTTATTGGGTGGGCAATCCGGCGCGATGCCCACTACCAAGCGAACCAAAACATCTCCAACGCGCCTGTTGCGAGGGCTGCCCGATTGGTAAGGCACCGCTACCATTGTCCACCCTCAGAGGCTGTGTCGAACGAGCGGCAAAGGTGTAACGGCGACTAGCGATGATAGAACAATGAGTGGCGGCGTTCCCCCCCCCCCCCCATCCCTTCCCCTTCCCAGCCCCAGTCCCGGATCGCGGCGCCTTCGGCGTCGGCGCCGCGCTAGGTAACGGACAGCCAGGGTCCGCTCGCGACGGTCTGAGAGAGAAAGAGAGAGCAGACCGAGAACACGGAGGGCGCCATCGCTTCGCCGCCTCGTCACCTCACCAGTGGCGTAGCCAGGATTTGGATTTGGGAGGGGCAAAACGGCTGTTTGTGTCTAATTGGGAATTTTCGTAAGGGTACTTGGAAAAAATCGGGTCGCTGAAAATTTTGGGAGGGGCAAACGCCCCCTGCCCCCCCTGGCTACGCCACTGCACCTCACCATTCACAGCGAAGCCCGTTGGCGAGTGCTGCTGCTCGCGCGGGTATGCAGCAACGGCTGTCAAAAATGGTTCATCCCGCAGCAAGGCATTCTCTATGCACTTTTTTCAAGAATGTAGAATTTTTCAAGAATGCTAGAGTGTGAACAGCTCGTTCTACTGCATCAGTGCCTTGTGGACTGGCCGTCTGTGAGTGAAGCCGATACCTTGACTGCGGCAGAAGCTGGAGAATACTCTGCTGTAGTTAGCAATCACCACAGCTTGCGACAATTTCCCGCGGCGCTCAGTACTGTAGGTTGGGGAAGGGGGCGGGTGGTGTTCATCGAAACTGCGACGGTCGTCTAGCAGACGGAACTGTTGGCCAAGTGCGTCACCTGTACGGATCCTATACGCATTGTATCGCAGTGAAGTGCAGTGCATTGTAGTGCACTTGCTACCTTGTAACGAGAGAACGCACAAGCAAGAACGCAAATTCGCGTCTACCGTAGTTCCCTCTTGCGAACCGCAACTTTCACTTCAATTGGGACAAGGACACTATAGGATCTCGCTTACGCACGTTTTCCTTGCCTTCACATTTTTAAATGTAGGAAGAATATCCAGATTTCGTAGGCCTTCTAGTTCTTGACGGGACAACAGCATGTCCAAGGGCGTGCCTGTCGACGACATCTTGCTGGAGGCGGACCTTTCTCAGTACGCGGAGGAATTTCGAACTCAGTTGAAAGTGGTCAAGGCGGAGCACCTCCGCTTCGTCGTGGGCGATGATCTCGACCAACTGGGCCTGTCGAAGCCGGAGCAGCGTCGTCTGTGGAAGGCGTTCGAGCGCCACCACCCCAGCTCGCTCGTGGGCCGCATACGCAAACGCCTACTGCGCAGTCTGCCCTCGACCGAGAAGGCGCGCACGCGCTCGCGCTCCGAGGGCACCCGCACCGCGCCCACATCGATCGCCGAACGCTCGCCGCCGCCGCCGAATAGGGCAGAAGGCGGTGGTCACCTGATCGGGGCCGACCGCGTGCAGCTGTGCAAGAAGCTGGGCGAGGGCGAGTTCGGCTGCGTCTGGCAGGGCGTCTGGAGCCCCAGGACAAGCGCGCGCCGAGAGGTGGCCGTCAAGTGCGTGGCCGAGGACCGTCTGCAGCTGGGCCAGCAGGAGGTGACCTCGTTCCTGCAGGAGGCGGCGATCATGCACAAGCTAGTCCACGACAACATCGTCAAGCTTTACGGCGTCGTACTCGACACCAAGCAGTTCATGCTGGTCGGTCACGCAATCGTCTTCGTAGCCGACTAGTATTCGCCGGTGGATACTGTGCGTGCAGGTGACGGAGCTGGCGGCGCTGCGCTCGCTGCTCGAGTGCCTGCGCGAGCGCGCGCTCGCCGTCAGTCTGTCGGTGTCGAAGCTCTGCCTGTACGCGGGCCAGATCGCCGGCGGCATGGCCTACCTAGAGTCCCAGCGCCTCATACACCGCGACCTCGCCGCCAGGAACGTACTCCTCTTCTCGCTGCACAAGGTTCGTTCCGTCTGCGTATGCCGCTGCTGGGGCGGAGGCACCTAGCGGTCAGCACGGTTTAGGTGAAGATCTCGGATTTCGGCCTCAGTCGGATGCTGAACGTGGAAGAGAATTACTACAAGGGCCGGGACGCGACGAGTCCGAAGCTGCCGATCGCCTGGTGCGCCCCCGAGTGCGTGCATCTGCTCAAGTTCACCTCGGCCAGTGACGTCTTTGCGTTCGGCGTCTGCCTCTGGGAGATGTTCGCCTACGGCCTCCAGCCATGGGCAGGACTCAACGGCCGGCAGGTCGCGTCTGGGCCTTTACTCCGGTATGAATAAACGGGCGTGCCTCTTGAATTCAGATCCTGGAGGCGATCGACTGGCCGGGCTGTCGACGCCTCGAGTGCCCTGACGCCTGCCCGCAGGACTACTACGAGTTGATGCTGCGCTGCTGGCGTCACGACCCCGACAAGAGGCCCAGCTTCCGCGATGTGCTCGACGTACTGCCCGAGGTCGGCTGCCACCCCCCCCCCCCCCCGCTCCCTCCTCAGTTCTTCCGCCCATGGCGATATCGCGCTTTGCGCAGATCGAGCCGGATCGCCTGATCACGATCGCCGCCTGCGAGGACGGCCAACCCGACCACCTGCAGTTCGCGACGGGAAGAATCATCACCGTCCTCAATCGAAGGTGGGCACTTTCGGTCGCGTTCGACAGGCCGAGTAGGGTGGCTGAATTTAGTCCGAAGGAGTATCCAGACGGCTACTTCTGGAAGGGGGTGACGGAGAACGGCGTGACGGGCCTCTTCCTGCCCCATCAGACGGTCGCGCATCTGGGCGCCGACAAGCCGGCCGCGCCGCCCGACAACTTCGAGTTGGCCGACGCCGGTACACCCTTCTTGGCATCGTTTCCCTTCGTCTCCCACTGCTCTTCATTGCGCTTTCCTTACCAGTGCCAGTCGTCGCGCCAAAGGGCGGCAAGCGAAAAGTGGACCGGAAGCAGATCAGCGACCCTCAGGGGCCGCTCATCCACCGCGCGCACGTCGGCATCGACGGCGTTGTGTTCGGCAGACATTCCGCGCTCCAGCACGCTGTCGGCGCCGACGCCCTCGCCGCTGCTCGGCGCACGCCTTCGCCCCACGATGCGCCGGCCACCGAAATCGGTGAGCGCCAGCCGCCTGCCATCGTTTACAATGACGGGGGGGGAGGTCGGCTCGTATTTCCCCTCTCGGTAGAGCATGTCGACATTGCGCCGCCGTTTCCTGTCGCCCATTGCATCCTTCCTTAATTTGGCCACTTATCTAGTTCCGTCCAGAGTGAGTGCATCGATCTGCTGACGATGACGACTGCGCAGATTTGGGTCCTAGCCGGTTCGAGAGACTATGGAGGGTCGTCAGTAAATCCGGCATTTGAGCGGCGCAAAAACCGATTGCCATACGGCGTCCCACTCCCAGATGGGAAGCGGCGAGCTGGCGCCAGCCAGCTGACGCGTGCGACGGCGCCGCCGCACACTCCCGCCCATCCTTCCCATTCTGCTACTCTTTTTTGGCGGGAGGCGCCGCCGCGTTCAGAGACCGTTGGACGCGCCGGCGCGGCGGCGGATGAACGGTCGGCCGGCCGGCCGGACGGCGGGCGGGGTTGTTTGTTGTTTGAGCAGCGTCCAATTGACGGCCGAGAATGCAGGGGAAAGGAAGGAAGGGAGATCGAGGGCAGGGAGGGCTGTGCAAACGCGCAGGGGGGCAGTCAGAATGGCCGGCATCCGTTCAGGGACCGACTGCGCTGGATCCGCGTCGATCGGCTCGCCGCCTACTCCCGCCGGTGACGGCGAAGCACAAGTCAGCTTCGAGGACGAGAGCGCTCAGGTGCCGCTCGCTTTGACACTGTCCCGAGGCAACATAATAAAACACTGAAGCAGCGCACCACGCGAACTCTCTAACAGCAGCAGCCAACAGCGGCGTCCGAGTCGGTGGGCGCGGGTTGGTCGGCGTCGTCGTCGTCGCCGTTGGACACGTCGAGTCTGTCGTCGCGCGATGCCGACGGCGATCGCGCGCGCCTCATCGCCAGCACTGACGCGCACGCGGATGAAGCTGCTCTGGGGAATCAGGAACACCTCGAGTAGGCATCGATTGCAGCCAGCAAATGTGAATGGAGGGAACGCACGCACGCACGCGCGCTGTTCAGTTCTCCACCGAGAGAGCTCAAGGCGAATAGCATCAAGCGAGAACCGTTGGCGGAGCACGGCTTGCTCACTAGCATGGCGCACAAGCTCAATGAAAAGGTGCAGACGAATTGTGTGCCTCGATCCCTGCGTGTGGTCACTGGGCAGTACGCAGGCGCCGCAGGTGTTCGAGCGTGGAAAGCAGGACACGACACGGTTGCTCACGGACGGCGAGAACGCATCCAGTGAAGAGTCGAAACAGTCCACCAAAAAGCTACCAAAGAGGTAGGTCACACTACTGTGCGCTCCATGGGCAAATGACGACGACAACTTTCTTTCCCAGCTTCCCGAAGCTTCTCTCCTTTTAGAACCCCCCCCCCCCCCGCGGAACTGAATGCGCGCCATCTTGCAGATTTCGCTCGTTGAAACTGCACCGTTCCTGCTCGAAGGAGCGATCGGCTGGGGAATTGGCCGGGCAGTCGACTGTCGAGGCGGACGAGAGGCGTTGCTCGTTCGTGCGCGAGTCTCGCTTCGCGACGAGTCGGCTGGCCGATGCGCCCTGGACGCCCGAGGCCGAGGACGCGTACAAGGTCTTCGTGGAGAGAGGCGCCGTGGGCGCTCGTCTCCGCAGCCTCTCCCCCGCCGCCGGCGCCACGCCTCCCGCGCGGCCTCCGAAGCCCAAGCGCCTGGCGGGCGCGCAGCCGCTCTCGACCTCGCTCTACGGCCATCTCGAGAGAACACCGGGCGCTGAACGGTCGAGCACGCCAGAGGCGGACGCGCCGGCGACCACGACCGCCGCACTGTCTGACGGCGAGAAGGAGGACGACGACGATGATGACAACCCGCTGCGCCGACTGCGCAACGACAACACGGCCAGTATCGTCAAGGGCTTCAGACCGGGCCTGGCCAAACCCCTGTCGTCGCCGTCGCATTCCTACGCGGCGAAGGCGGCGCCAGGGGACGGCTGGCGTTCGTCCACGCTGCCCTACCAGCCGGTTGCCGCGCCCCAACAGAGACAGGAGGAGCCTAGCCGCCAGTCGCCGCCCACCCCCCAAGCCCAGCGCGAGAACACGTCCACCGACAGCGGCGGCGGTACTACCACCAACAAATACGAGTGGATCGACTTCGTGCTGAAGAAGGACTGCTACAGGTTGATTGCGCCAGGGGCTGGCTGCAGACTAAAAAAATCGTTTTCAGAACGACTTCTGAAGCGAGACCTACGGCTGGAATGCCACTTTGTCCAGCTAGTCCGGAGGATTCGGAGGGCTGCGCCAGTATCATTCGACTTTAGCCTCCCCTTACTCGAGTCTGACTTTTGAAATCTTGACTAACGAGCGAACGCGCCCAAAGCATAATCAGATCCGTCCGTGACATTAATAAGGTGGTCGCTTTACACCGGACAGACTATACGTACGTGCTCGTCGGTTTGTACACAGGCGTCGTCTCAGCGCGTCTAGTTCTGCGCATCGCTTCTACACGAGAAGGGCTTTTCCACGATCCGCACCACACCAGTGTCCAATTTGAAGAAAACAAATATATCGAAGCGGTTCGACTGAGGCGGACTGCGACGGGGCAGCTATTCGTGCGTATGTCTGGAGCTAGCCGAGAAGAGAGCAGGAAAGCAGTAGTGAATGGTTGTCGACAGACAGCAGTCAGTCCTTGAGTAGTTCGTCGATGGCCTCGTTCATTTGCGCCGTGAAACGGAGGCCGATGTCGCGCAGAGCGCCCTCGAGCGCCGCCACGAGGCGCGTCTTGAGTCGCGGGTCCTGCCTGCACGCGCCAGCGATGCACGGTAAGCGAGGAGGAGGGGGCAAGACGAACTCGATGAGCAGCTGCGTGACTGAGCCGAAGGTGTCGCAGTCGTTCTTGTAGGACGCCTGGATGACGCGCTTCCGATGCGCCAACTCGGCCCGTTTCTCCGCGGACAGCGACTCCAGTCGCTTCTGCCGCTCGTACTCCGACGCCGTCTGCAAGCAAACGGGCTTCTTCCCCCCTTGACAACTGATCGACCCAGGGGCCCTGTCCGACCTGCTTGGCGATGGAGCTGAGGCCCTTGAACATGCTGCCCTCGAGACCGCCCGACGGATTCGGGCCCTTGTCTAAAGGCAGGGGGACACAGAGCTGTGGACAGCCGTCTACGAGTCACTCGACCAACTCTCGCCGGCGCTGTTGAGATTGTTGACGAGGTTGGACTGGGCGCTCTCGATCGCCTTCATCACCGTTCGACCTTCGCTCGCCCCCGCGTCCGAGCCCTCCTAGACGCGTCAGCCAAAGTGCGCGTGCCACTCGAACGACCGTACAAGGAAACTGACGGGGCTGTAGGACGTGGGACTGTACGCGCGGCCCGCTGGCTCCTTCTTCGCTGGAAATGGAGTGGAACGAGTTTTCACTTCCCACTCACACACACGCACATGCCAGCCGGATTCTACGAACCGACCCATGAGCGCCTTCTGCTTCTTCTTGAGCGCCTTGAGCTTCCTCTTGGGCGGCGTCGAGTCGCCGTCGTCCGCGTCGGAGCTGTCGTCGGACGAGGGCCGCGTCGCCTTCTTCTTTTTCTTCTTACGCTTCTGCGGCGGCGCCACCGGCGTCGGAGAGACTGCCGGCGCCAGCTGCTGCTGCTGCTGCCGGTCTGCAAGCAAGCGCTGCTCAGCGCAAGCAGCTGGTAGACGTCGCCGTCGACGCACCGTCGAAGGAGGACTGCTCTGCGGCGGGCGAGGGCGGCAAGGGCACGCTGTGCGTGGCCGGCACGACCTGGGACCGAGGCGGCTCGGCCGGGGCAGGCGCTGCCGGCGGCGGCGCTTCCGGCTCCTCGGGAGGCGTGCGCGCGCCCACCGGACGGCTGGTGTTGACCCGGCGCGGCGACTGAAACGGGAAAGCCGCTCTCAAGGCTCAGGACAAGGGCAAGGCATGAAATCACGGACGCGACTGGGCGACCGGCTGCGAGTCCGAGTCCGACTCCGACGGTAGGAGGGCGAGCGCGAGCGCGACCGCGAGCCCACCGACGACCCGTAGCGGCTAAATGACGCAGTCAGTGGACGGCGGTTGGCTGCGCGCGGGTGAGAGACTAGAAACCGTCTGGGACTGCGGCTGGGCGAGGCGGAGCCGCGACGTCGACGACGCTCGAAAGAGGGCGGTCCCCCTCCATCGCGGTCTCGGCCCGACCGCACGACACCACCAAGATTGTTCTCCAGAATAGAGGAAGGCGCTGAAACGTAGCGAGTGATTCTCTCTCGAATAATAAATAGAAAGTGCGAAGTTCATGCACAGCACGCGCGCGTCACCACAACTGCGGGAAAAGGCAGGCACTGACACCGACAGGCGCCAACGCCGCACCCGCAGTACTAGACCGTAACAAGCACCTACCCCGTTGTTCAGAATGGAAGCTGTAAAGTTTTTTTTATCGTATGCTTTTTGCATTTGAGTGAATGCTTTGACGGTCGAACAAAATAGAGAATTCGAGAGAGGTATAGAAGGAGAACGTTGTGTGTAATGCATTGACACGGCCATTTCTGGCAGCCAATCCACCCCCATCGTCGAGTGGGTGTAAGGTAGAGTCGACAATCGTACACGTTAGTATAATCGACCCGCCATTGCTGTCAAGGCAACGCGTCGTCGACATGTCGACGCCAGCCAGCAGTAGTTGTCAAGTAAAATCTGAGCCGCGAGACAGCGCTATATAGCCGCTAGACGCGTATTCTAGAATTGAACAGGCAAAGGACAACACAATAGAGATAAAGGAAAGTCAGTTCCATAGGAGGAGTTCTTAGTGTTGGAACACCTGAAAGCGGAATACATTCTTGTAGAGTCCATTCAGCCTAGCGCTGTTGGGCGCTTCACAATTGCAACCCATGTCGCAGTGAGTGTCAGATTTGAGGGCGGTCGTGAAAGAGCGCCGAGCAGCTGCGTTGTGCAAGTGCAGGGGCGCGCGGCAGTGAATGCCGATCGTCGACAACAACACCAGCAGTGAGCACGCACACACCCACCCTGTCCAGTGTAAACCATATAGCGGCGAATGTCCTTGTACCAGGTGACAGTGACTTTGGTGTCGAACAGATCGCAGTCCTGGTACCTGAACGCGAGCAGGCGCCGTCGTGGGGCCGTACGCGCGACACGAACGCAGGCGGTGTAGAAGCGAGACGACGCACTTGTCGAAGATCTCGCGCGCGATCTCGCGGTTGTCGAAGCGGACGGCGACGAAGCAGTTGACGCCGTCCTGCGAGGTCTTGTAGAAGTCGAGCGTGCACGCGTTGTTCGACTCCTTGTCGAAGTGGTCCCTGGCGACGACCGCGACACAGCTAGTGGGCACCGCAGTGCCAGTGACGCCTGCTCAGTCTTACTTGATCATCTCCATGGTGATGTCGGCGCTGAGGCCGCGGATGAAGATCGAGTGCGAACTCGCGGGGATGTTGCGCATGTCCTGGCGGGGCCAGCGCTGCCCGCCCGGCCCGGGGTAGAACTCATCCCGGTCCCGACCGCCGCCTCCGCGACCCCGGCCGCCGCCTCCGCCGCGGTAGTAGCCGCCGCCGCCGCCTCCGCCGCCACGCGGGTAGTAGGGCCGACGATCGCCGCCGTACGACATTTCTACGCTCGATGCCACCACCCACACGAGGACTCTGCTGGCTCTGCTGGACACAGACAGAGAGAGAAAGAGACCGAAGCAAGGAGACGGGCGTCACCAACGCGCCGTCGAGCCAACTAAAGCGAACTGCAACTGATGCGGCCGGCTTGATAAGCGGCCAACACTCGAGCTTGAATAAAGGCGAAGCTGCTGGCGCGTCGGCGTCGAATTTCTTTGTAGCGTTGGCAAACAATTCGTCCTATTACGGTACTTCGACAGTGCACAAACCGGCAATTCCCAAAATATGCAACCGATACAAGCACAACCGATACAAGGGATTATTGTTCCCGCCTCCTAAGCCTAAGCCTAAGCCTAAGCCTAAGCCTAAGCAAAGGCCTAAGCCTAAGCCGAAGCCTAAGCAAAGCCAACACAAAGATCGGTTCTATCGAAAGAAACAGCCCACAAACCGAAATAAAATACGTGTCGGGCCGATACGCCAATGGTGTTACAAGTGTTACAAGCGTTACAAGTGTTACAAGTGTTACAAAGGGTACGGTACAATTTGCAAATTTACATACAGCTGGTACATTTTTCGTTGGTTGGGAATCGGTTTGTTCTGTTAATTTGATGGTCGTTTTGCAATGCAAGAATCGATCGATGAGTAGCTGAGCTGTTAGAAAAAAAAAATGAAGCGAAGAAGCCAGAGCGTACCGCAGTAACTTTGGGTACAGACGTATTTGGGTAACTTTGGGTACAGTAACTTTGGGTACAGACGACGTACAGAGTATTCTGGATAGGTTGCGACGGCGCGACGGAGCGCACACTTTTCGATGGGCGGCTGCAAGAATCGTGGCAATATGAGGCAGTCGTCCTTGTTTGCTATTGAATACTTGACGGGCGCTACAATGCAGGAATTGACGGGGTGCGAAGTCAGCTTCATGACCGTCTCCCGTCACGCCAAGGACCCTGGCATGGGATTGGGCAGATTGACCCAAGTCGACCGCATGAAACACGCAGAACCTGGTGGCAGTGGCAGCAGGCAGCGAGAGTCAGCCACCATCCCGTAGCTACTACCAGCGCCGCCGCCGGCGGCGCTCGCGAACTGCAGCAGTAGCACGCTACCTGGATCGGGCACTTGGTCGTCACTACGGTGCCTCCGCGGTCGGCGTCGTCTGCTGTCGCACTGCCACACGGCGGCAGCGGCATTGCCGACAGCTTCGGCGTCGACACGCGGCTGCAGTCGACCCCGTCTACGTCCAGTGGAGGCCCTCCAAAATCAACAAGCGGCAGAGCCAGAGGCCGGCGTCCGCTCCGCTAGTAGCGTCAACGACAATGGCCTCAACGACTGCGCTCCTGTCGGCGACGAACGTGATCGCTTCAGCCAGGGCGTTGGGGCGAGCGCTGGAAGACAGGTCGGAAACTGTCGTTAAAACGGCGTCGTCGAGCTTGCCGAGTGACTCGTCTGCCTGGGTCGCGGAACCGTCTGGGAAACCGTCTACGTCAGCTGTGAACACGTCGACTCAGATGAAGTGAACCGTGAATCAGAATCGCGAACTTAATAGATGCAGTTCAATTCTAACTATTCTAAAGTTCCTATCGTACTGACTCCTTAGTCGTTATAAAAGCGCTAATATTTGGCATGTCTAAGCGTAGTCGAATTCAAATTATTGGGGCCTCATAGCGAATGCAAGCTTGCCTGACTCAGACTTTGGCGTATCCTTGGCGCATCCTTGGCGTATCGTATCGGCACATTTGGCGTATCCGCTTTGGCGTATCGGCACGGAACCGGCTTAAGGTTGGGCTTAGGCTTTGCTTAGGCTTAGGTTTTTGTCTAGGCTTAGGCTTTGCTTAGGCTTAGGCTTAGGTTTTTGCTTAGGCTTTAGCTTAGGCTTAGTCTTAGGTTTAGGCCGCGAAAGTCGACTTGCCTGCAACTATCGTTTTAGGTTGAAAAAAGGACGAACAATTGCTACGGGGTGTTGAGAAAATGGTAGGGAACACTCCACCCCCACCCCACCCCCTCCAGTTACAGGTATGTCATGTCACTAATGGGATGACCAGTTATCGGCCCGGCCCGGGCCCAGATATCGCCTAGTGTGGCGAAGCGAAACTGTCGAACACTCGTCTAATAATGAATCGTCTGGATCTCACACCGAACATTTGCTTACCGTAGTTTAAGAGAAATTTCACTGTACATTGTACAGTGCTTCTGTTTGGGTTTCGCGAAGTCGCGATAGTGATGGTCGTTTCTCCGTAGCCTCAACTTCTACTAGTCAGAAAATGTGGACAGCGGGCGCGGCGGCTCCGGTGCTGCCGTCGGCGGGTGGTGCGGGCGGCGCCGGGAGCGGGCTGAACCCGATGAGCTTCGCCGAGAACCAGCAGGGCAGCGCGGTGCTGGAACGACTCCGTAAGCAGCGGCTCAACGGCAGCTTCTGCGACGTGCTCCTCTGCGTCGGCGACCGCCAGCTCGCCGCCCACCGCAACGTCCTCGCCGCCTGCTCGCTCTACTTCGACTCGATTCTGCGCAATGGAAAGGTTGCCCTTTTTTCTGTGCCCGTTCGCGCGTCGGTCGACATGACACGAGTCGTCGTTCGCTGTCCGTCCGCAGGTGGTCAAGGAGCGCGTGACGGTGCACAGCAAGAACGGGCACGCGTTCGAGCTGCTGCTCAACTACATGTACAGCGGCTCGGTCGTGATCGATCGCGGCTGCGTGATCGACCTTCTCAAGTTGGCCAACAACTTTCTGGTCACCAAGTTGAAGAACCACTGCGCCGAGTACTTGGACCGCTACATGGACTCGGCCAACTGTCTGACGATCAAGGACCTCGCCGATCGCTACAACATGCCCGGCCTGGGCAGGAACGCGCAGCTCTTTCTCGAGAACAACATCAATCTCTGTCTCGTGCACTCGGACGACGTCCTCCAATACACGCTGCCCAAAGTCGACAAGCTCCTCTGCGACCCCAACTACGACATACAGCCCGACGTGCGTGCGTGCCTGCGTGGGTGCGTGCGTGCGTGCACGCGGAGTGCGGGCGCGGTTGCAGGCGCACCTGCAGTTCATTCTGCGCTGGATCCACAGGGACGTGGAGAGGCGCGAGTACGCCTTCAAGAGACTGCTGGCCGTCGTCGCCCTCTGCGCCGTCAGCCGGCCCGTCCTCTACGAGCTGCTCGAGTTCGACCCGCTGCTCAACCACAGCGAGAACTGCCGCCTCGCCTTCCTACAGGTGCCCCGCCGCTCTTCCGGCCCTTTGCACTCTCTTTTCAGCTGGATGTGTCCCTTTAGGCGATGTTCGAGAATTCCGTGCCATTGGGACAGTTCGAGCTGGAGTTCTCGCGACTCGCGGCCAAGCTGGGCGCCGGAGAGGTAGATGTGCGGCGCCCGGTTTCTGTCGCTCGCCCCTATGAGAAAAACGTCGCTACTTGCAGCTGACGAATTTCTTTCCGCCGTCTGCTGCGCCCGTTGTCGCCGCGCCGAGTGTCGTCGGCGGCGCCGAGGAGTCGCACGACGCTCGCATCGAGTCGGCCATCGATGGCGTGCTCTACGGCCACCACAATGCTGCCGTGGTCGCCGACAGCGGTGGCGGGGACTGCTTTGCGGTTCCCGCCGCTGCTGCCGCGGACGCTTCCTTCGCCAACATTCCCGAGCTGGCCTTTGGCGATGGGGAGCCTGGCGTCGCGGACGGGGGCCGACTCGCGTTGGCGGCCGCGCTCCACGCCCGCCCCGACGACCCACAGCTCGGCGAATACGTCAACGACGGCTCGGAGGAGGTGCGCGCCCAAGACGCGGAACCCCAAGAAGATCACGAGTTCATCGATGACGGCAAGGCCGCTCTGAAAATGACGCTCAAGCTGCCGCCGCTGCTGAAGCGAAAGGCCGACATTATTGGTACGAAGATGGCGCCGTACTGAAACGTAGACATATCCCCGCATTCACATCATAGGTGTAGATTAGTCCAAAAGCCAGTGCGGGGGGGGGGGTCTCTGGTGGTTTCGAGGGGAGTCTGGAGCCATCTCGGATAAAATGTCCAGAATTGGAGATTGTGGGGAGGGGGGGGGGTGGTCGAAATTGAGGATTTTGCACCAAAATAACGTGTGAATGGATACTATTTGGTCCAAAATGGGTCAAAATGAGGCCTGAATAGCACCTTTTAGGCGTTTTTGGCTCACACTACACTGAAAAGAAAGCAAAAACACGCATCTTTCGCCAATTTTTTAATATCGAGAGAGGGTTTCCCGCGAATTGTCCAGGATGGCGATGGGCAGGGTCCCCTCTCCCGCGCAAAAAGAGGGACGGCTATAGCCAGTGGGGGCCGACCCCCCCCCCCCCTCCCTAGACCCCCCTGAGCCCACCTATGATCCACATGTACTTAACTCGAATCATTCATTATTTCTAACTCTGGTCGGTCGTTCGTACAAGAGGTGTACTTCCAGGCAAGCATCGTCTGTACCGCCAAATTCGGAAGTCTGCCGCAGCGCTCGTCATGAGTCGACGTCGCGGCAGGCCACCAAGGTTGCGTGTCGAGGACGCGTACTGGCTGATTGCTTGAAGCCGGCAGCTGCGACTCTGATCAGTCGATTTGCAAATGTCAGGTACAAGGCGGTGCGGCTGACGGGCGAGGCGCTGGCGAGTCAGCAGCGCGCCGTGATCGGCGACGACGGCGTCGAATACCCGGCGGGACCGTCTTCGGCCGGGGGCGCCTTAGCCAACCCAGACTCGGTTTGTCCGTCTCGCTTGCTGGACTGAGTCGTGGCCAGTGTGTGTCGTCTTCCGTTTTCAGGTGCTGTACCAGTGCCCCCAGTGCGTGTACACGTCCACGCTGCAGTCGCGCATCCAGCTGCACGTCAACGCGGCCCATAGTCGCGACGTCGTCTACGTGTGCGCCGACTGCGACTTTGAGTGCCGCTGGAACCGCGAGTACTACATGCACATGAAGGGCCACTTCCAAGGACCGCCCTTCCAATGCGACGCGCCCGCCTGCGACTACGCTGCAGAACGCATTCAGCAGCTCCTGTCGCACCGCGCCAAGCACAGTCCGTGCCTCATGTCCCCCCCCCCATGCCCCCGCCTCTCCCAATGAGTCGCCGTTCAGCGAACGCGCGCCCCTACAAGTGCTCAACTTGCGGCTTCCGCTGCAAGACCAAGTCGAACCTCCTGGCGCACCAGAGGGTCCACACGGGCGAGAAACCCTTCGTCTGTCCCGACTGCGGCAAGAACTTCAACTTGCGCGCCACTCTGGACCAGCACCTCGCGACGCACTCCGAGTCCAGGTTCCAGAAATAGGGGGCGCGAGTCACGCACGCTGTGTTCTTTATCTTGCAGGCCGTATCACTGCGAGGAGTGCGACTTCACGACCAAGTATCAGTCGCACCTCATCTCGCACCGACGCATTCATTCCGGGGACGTGTTCCGCTGCCACTTCGACGACTGCGACTACTCGTCGCCCAAGAAATCACAGCTCGCCGCCCATCTGCGCACACACCTCGCCGTCAGGGCCTTCTCCTGCAGGCTGTGCGGACGCGCCTTCATCGGTGCGTCGCCCGCATGCGTGCCTGCCTGGAGACACAGACAGAGACGGTGGTGTTGCAGAGAAGAGCCACCTGGTGCGCCACGAGCGCATCCACCTGGCCGAGAAGCCGTTCAAGTGCGAGCACTGCGACTACGCGAGCTCTCGGCGCGACAAGCTCAAGGAGCACATCCTCAAGCACCACGGCGGACAGCAGGGCGCCCGCCAGGAGCGGCGCCGCTTCAAGCGCGAACGCCAGCTCGCCGCGCTCGCCAGCGCCAAGGGCCTCTCCTCGGCCGTCGACGACCCCGAACGCACTTTCAAGCCCATCGCTTCTGACGACGACGAGGAGGAGGAGGAGGACGACGGAGGGGCGTCGGCTGGCGCTCCATACGGAGTGCCGGCAGCGGTCGCGCCCGCCGCTCCGCTGCCCTTCTACGGAGGCTTTACCACCGTCCTCCAGCAGCCCGGCAGGCCGTCCTCGGCTTTTCTGCCGCCCAGCGGCGCCGCGGACTTGGGCATCAGTCAGCCCAGTCCCGCGCTCAGTCTCAACTTCAACATTCGCGGTGCCGACGGCGCTGCCGGATTCGAGACGCCCGGCCTGCTGCCCGGCAGGGACCTCATGATCGCCGGCGCGCAGGCATGAGCTTTCACGACTTCCGGCTCTGGAGATATCGTTCTGTGTCCATTCTAGCTGGCGAATCCGACGCCGCCCCAGGACACGGGCACGCTGGTGACGCCGATTCCCACGACGCGCGGCAGTCCGCACTCGGTGGCGCCGCTGCTGCTCCACCAGCAGCAGGCGCACGACGACCTCTTCGGAGGGGCGCAGCAGCGGCTAGCCGGCACGCCCGGCGCCGACCTCCTGCAGCGGCCCATGAGCCTGCCCTCGCTCGGCGCCCAGCTAGCGGCCGCGCAGCCCCAAGCCTGGCCCCAGCCGGCCACCAGCGGCGGCGCGCCCGCCAGCCAGCAGCCTCTCGGCTCCGACTTCTCCTTCTTCTAGCGAGCGCCAGCGATCCCCGTTGCAATTGCGGCTGTATACTATTTATATTGATGCTCATTGCGTTTATGCTTGCTGCGGTTGCGCCTGCCGTTGTGTGCTCGCGGCATATACAACGGCACGCGGTGCTCGCGTAGCCTCGACTTTCTTCCCCCAAACATTTTGGTAGGGAACGTTAGTGTCCCACCATACGTCTACTCACTAAAGTTCGTGATGGTGAAGATGACGAGCAGCAGTAAAACTACTGGTGTGGTATGGGGTGTTTCACTTTTGAGTTCAGACTGTGGTTTCCCGGCTTCCCAATCCCGACAGCTCCATGAAAGCGAGGGCACGTCTAAGTAGTCAGCATTGTACTGTAGGTAGATATTACATATTAGCCATATTGGCTATTAGTAAAAGCGAATACATTTATTTATTTGGGAAGTTTTTAATAAGACGGTTTTTTTTTCAAGAAATAGAAAATTAATATTTACAAAGAAATAAAAATTTATTTTATAAATACAGAAGAGGGCGAAAAAATAAAATATCTGCGAGCAATTCTCGCGAGACAAACTAAAAGATAATTTTTAAGAAAACTGGGGGGGCACAAGGATAGCCGACGCATGCTTCCGTCCTACGGACGGAGGGGGCACAACCCTCCCGACCCACCCAGACAACGTAAGAAGAAACGACTGATCGATGATTTCCCGGTCGCGCCCCCCCCGCCCGCGCGCCGACCACCACCCTCCCCACGCTCGGGCGAAGCGAGAATAGCTAGCCTGCCTCCCGGGAGGGGGGCGCGGCGCATACAAGACAAAACAGAGAATGAGGCGGCACAGGGAGGTCGAGGGTGGGGCGCGCGGCGACACCACACAACAAACCCTCTCGCTACGGTACCCACGGCAACGCGAAAGACCGACCGCCCAACGCCGGGGCCAGGAGCACCCCACCGCCGCCCTCGCCATGACGCGCCGTCCCTCCGGCTTCCGGCGCGGCCGCGGCCCCGGCTCGCCGGCCCGCGCCGCGTCGGAGTCCACGCGCGCCGACGCGCGACCGACCGCGGACCACGGACGCCCAGACCACCGCCACCCCTCCCCCCTTCGACTCCACGTCGACTTCACTTTCCTCTCCTCGCGGCCCTCACACCCCACAACAAACAACAACCCCGCCACACGCGCCCCACGCCGAGAGCAAAAAAAACAACAGAAAAAAAAAAAAAAAAAAAAAAAAACAAAACAGAAAAAACAAAAAAAAAACCCCCAACGCAAAACAAAAGAAAAAAAAAAAAAAAAAAAAAAAAAAAAAAAAAAAAAAAAAAAAAAAAAAAACAAAAACAAAAAAAAACAAAAAAAAACAACTACTGTATACAAAATACCGTTCGGTGGAATCGTGTACTTTTACAAAAGGTGCACCCAACCAAAAATCCGAACGCGTTGTTGCGCAAACGGCAACATTTCAAAATTCTCGCGGAGTCGAGTGTAAACGTAGAAAAAATGGCAACGTTAGGCGAATGTTTGTTGAAGGAGGTACCGGCGACTTTTCAAAACTGCAAGGACGAAGATAAAATTAGGCGTCTGTTTTCTGGAGAACGCGAAGAGCAACAGCCAGTCATTGAGAATCCGTGTCGGGAACTAACGCTCGTCACCGATGGCCTCAATTTTCGGCGCAAACGTAACTATTTGCTTCGTTGTTTTTCGTTTTGACGTGAACCGCGCGTAGTTCTGCAAGACGCGAATCCGCACATCAGCTGGGACTATCTCTCTCCGGACCTTTATCTCATGCACGAGTTTAGGGTTCGTTTTTCTTGTCGTTGTCGGAGTATGAATTGTTGTTTGCTTTGTTCATTGTCTCGTCGATTTGAGTGCGCAGAGCTGGAAGCGGGCGACAGTGAGTGGGGCTGGAGCGAGGCTCGCAGGTCGCGACCGCAGCTGAGCTCCTTCTACGCGTACGTGAACGCCGCCATCTCTCCCTACGAGTTCTACTGCCAGCCCAAGGCGCTCGAGCAACAGCGTAGCCGCCTGCGTCGCCTCCTCCAAGCCGCCTATCACGACCTCTGCGAGCCACTGCATGTGTACGAGGTGTGGTGAGCGCCCTGCGCATTGCCCACCCCTCCCCCCCCCCTTTTCCAACTGCCCTCGCGTTCGTCTAGGTCTTCGAGGGCTGTCCTTGCGTCTGCAAGAGACACGCCGACGATTCCGTAGACGGCGCCGAGTACACTTGGGAGCGCGGAATCGTGTACAAATTGCCGAATTTCTTGAAAGAGCGTCGCCTCTTCGACAACTCCAAGCTGCGCAGCGACGCCGACTTGTCCGGTATTGATGGGCAATGCACGCACCTATGTACGCATGTCGACGCACTTCAAGCGGGTTGCGTTCAGACCAGTTGCTCTCCGTGAAATTCGTCGACTGGGGCGACGAGGCGTTGGCGCCGGGCGGCAACGTGAAGCCGCTCTACGCGCAGTTCGCAAAGTGGCCTCCCATGGCCTTTCGGTGTCGCATGCAAGGTGTCGTCGTCGTCGTCGCTCTACTATCGGTGGTGCCGACGACAGCGTCTCTGTGCTTTCAATTGAGGCGTCTCGCTGAACGACCTGCGCACCGACAAGCTGGAGGAATTCGAGCTGCTGCTCGACTCCGTGGGCCACTTCGTGCGCGTAGAGGTGGTGCGCCAGGCGCGTCAGCCTGCGACGGGAGAGCGTGACGAGGACGGCGCCTGGGTGGGTCGTCTCTTCGTCAATCTCTTCCACCCCACCGTCGCGGGCGTCAACCTGGGGGTGGGCTTCCATGCGCGTCGCGACGCCTACCTACTGGCCGCGTCCACGCCCCTCGACCGCAAGGAGCAGAGGGAGCGCGAGCAGCGTCGTCTAGAGGCTTGTCGACGTCCAGAGCTAGCGGGCTGTTGTTGACTAGCTTGTGTTCGTATTCGAATATAGGATGAGGAGTCGGCGTCTGCAGACGACGCCAGCTCGAGCGACGCAGATGAGGACACCGCGCCCAAGTTCGTGCTCAAGTTGAAACGGTTCGAAAAGCCGAGTCGGGGAGCCGCAGTCGACGTCACCATCTCTCACGTCGACAATGCCTGGTTCCAGAATCTGTTTTCATTTTCGTTTTCACGAATGATCCGGGCGGTTCAGCTTGCTGTACGCGAAAACTGCGCATCACGCGAAGACGACCGAAGCTATGAGGGCGTGGTTGAACGACGCGCCCCTGTCGGCTTGGCGCGACCGCCACTTTCCGAAGCGGTCAGAGCTGGACTATCATTTTTTTTAATATGCAACTCCATTTAGATTGTTGTTGGAGGGAGTGGCTTGCGCGGCCCTGCATCCCTCCGTGGGCTGGCTGCGCGCAGTGATCGTCGAGGCAGTGGCCGACTCGGCGCTGACGCTGCACGCGGTCGACTACGGCTTCCGCTTTGCCGTCGGCTCCGACGAAGTGGGCAGCCGTCTGAGGCCTCTGCCCCACTCCCAGCACTCGGAACGCCCTCCACAGGTGCGTGCGCCAGCTGCGCTTGCCCAGCAGGCCGGTGGGCTGCATGCAGGTGTGGCCGTGCCGTTTGGACGGCCTCTGCGAGGAGCAGCCCTGGCACAGCGAGACGCTGGCGCTGCGCCGACTCTTCTCCACCGCCACCCACACGCAGGTGAATACCTACCTGTGCGTGCTCTCTTCGCGCTTGCGTCAGCGACGTCGTCAGCCGCAGGTTGAGGTGCTGCGCCACCACTTCGGACACGGTCCACCCTATCGCGTTGTGGCGCGCGTGCGTGCTCAACAGCCCAGTGGTGACGGGCTCACGGAGTGGCAGTCGGTGGTCGACTTGGTGACCGCCGAATTGGAAGGCCGACGGCTGCGGCGGAGTGACGCCCTCCTGCCCTACACGCTGTGCAATGAGCCGCGCAGGCGCTTTCTCGACACCAGCCTCGCGTCGAGACTCTGCGACTGGGCCGTTTTCGCAACCGTTGCTCTTCAGTTTGCACAACCGAAAAGTTGTACAAAACTGACAATTGTCGTAGTTGAAACTGTTCTTTTTTCTTCATCGAAGTTGCGATAACCGCCCTCTCAGGTCCAACAGCAGGAGGCCGCCCAACTGTCTCGTCAAAGGCCAGCTGGAACTAGCCGACTTCTGACCTTTTTCTTGTTTGTTCTGCGTCACCGTTGCTGCCCTATTGTCGATCTCGGTTGAAATCCCGGAATCTCGCTTGTTCGCCGTGACCGTCAGCTTGCCTTTTTGAGAATAAAAGTTGTATTTGGTGCGGGTGTCAACGCTTGAACAGTTTCGTAGTATTTTGACTTGCCTAGTTCATTAGAACGCGTTGCGTACGCGTGCGTGTGCTGTTCTAGGAAGGATGTTCAACTCTGCGTCTTCAAGCCGGTCGCCTTGGGGTGGCGGCGGTTCTCAAGAGCCCATGGTGCTGGGTTCTCCCGAAAGGGCTGGCGCCGTCGCGCCTTGCCCCTTCCTCGCGTCTCCCTTCGCTGAGCACCACTGCCCACAGCCCACCAACGCATTCCACCCGCACACTGCCGCCCATAGTCCTTCGGCACACGCGTCCAGCTACGCGCCGCCCTTCCTGCTGGGCTCCGCCGCTGCCGCGACTCCCGCCAGAGACATGGTCGAGCCGAAGGGTACGTTACGGTGAGACGACACAAAGCTGGCCATAGAATGGAAGTCAGTCGGTGCTGGTCGCGTATAGCGCAGACGCGCGTCCATTGGTCGCCCGAGCTGACGACGCAGCACGGCTCTCAGAGCCAGTTCGCGTCGGCCGACCAGTCCGCTCTGCCGATCGTCGACAAGCGCCCCTCCTTTCTGACGCAGACGTCCGTCTCCTGCAGCGGGGGTGGGCAGCGATTCTTCTGTCGGCACGTTCCTGTGTAGTCGGTCGCGTCATTAGGTTCCGCGCTCTCTTCTGCGCCGCCGCTGAAGACGCTCGCCACCGCCTTCCAGTCGGCGAATCGGACGACTTTTGGGCCGGACGCGTCTGCTCGCGACATGGACGACGAGTCGACACCGTGCGCGCTCGTCTTTTCGCCCTCGCCGTCCAGACACGTCGTGCTGCCGCGTTCAGTGAGGAGGAGGACGAGCGCTCGAACTGGGTCACGGTGTTCGGCGTCACTCAGGCCGGCTTCGACGCTCTCGCCGAGAAGTTCGCGCAATTTGGAGAGATTGTAGAGCGAGAGGTGGGCGAGCTAGCTGCAGCTGTAGAGATTCATGTGGGAGTTGATGAACGCTTGGACAGCAGGCGGGTCCGTTGAACGGGAACTGGTTCCACTTGCGCTACCGGTCGGCGCAGCAGGCGGCCGCCGCGCTGAGCAGGAACGGCCGCGTCTTCAGCGGCGTCCTCCGCGTCGGAGTCGTCGTCCGGGACACCGACAACCAGGTTTCTCGCCATCGCTGCCAGCCCACGCGCTCATGTGCAGCGGACCTTCAGCTGCGCAAGAACGACACAAGCGCTCTGAGTCCCACAGAGGAGCAGCACGCTCCCGCCGGCATCAGGCTGTTCAGTCGAGCGGACGCCAATCTGAACCTGTCCGCGGTCGCGGCCGCGCCTCGTCGACCTGTCGCGACAGCCGCCGAGCTGCGGTCGCCGCCGCCAGCCGCAAGCGACCTGAATCGCTCGTTCGCGGGCCTCCGCTCGCTGACGGCAGCCTACGAGAGCGTTGACAGTCCACTCAAGAAAAACGTGCGCCTGCTGAGCATACCTGTAACTGGGGGGGGGGGGGGGGGGGTTGGGGGCCCCGCAGAATTTTTCAACTCGCCCCCCAAACCCCCCAACACCCCCCCCCCCCCAGAATTTTCCCAAGGGATTTTCACTCAGTCTAAAACGATAAAAGTGAGTAAATGTTGGTGTATTTCAGTGCTTTTCATTGTTATATGTTCATAAAACAGCTAAATAACACTGTTTAGACCCTATTTATACCCATTCTTGACCAAAAAGTACCAGTATAACTAAAAAATGGTCGGCTACCCCCCACTTTTTGCTCCAGACCCCCCCCCCCAGAATTCGGCCATTCACCCCCCCCCCACTGTTCCTTCCAGACCCGGTTACAGGGATCCTGCTGAGCCCTCGAGAGCAAGTGACCGATGATGGGCTGGTGGACGCGCGTTCAGATGTCCATGGCGGAGGACCCGAACGGAAGCATCCTCACGAGCGCCTGGCGATACCTCAGAGGAGAATAGGCACGACGAACCGACTGAGAATAGGCCTCTGGCGATCGTCAATATCGATTTCTGACAGTCTCTTTCGCTGACTCATACTTGACGCATACGCGATACAGACGACGCTCAGGCGAAGGTAGTAGAACATGGCTACAGGTCGTTTCCCCCTACCAGTTCCCCCCTGAACGTTTTACCCCTCCCGTTTGCCCCCCCCCCCCCACCCGGTCGTTCCCCCCCCGGTCGTTCCCCCCCCCGCCCCACGCCCCCCCCCCCCCCACCCCCCCCCCCCCCCCCCCCCCCCCCCCCCCCCCCCCCCCCCACCCCCCCCCCCCAAAACAACCAGACAGCACCAGAAAAACGATGCGCCCCCCAGGAGAGCCCCCCCACCCGGGCCCCCAGCTAACTGTGTTTTTTTGCTTAATAATGAGTCCATTGTGCTCAACAATTTTTTAAAGGCGATATGCTAAACAATACCAACGACATCGTACGCCGCCGCAGCCGCGTTGACTCTAAAAAAGAAGGAATAGACTTTGGGAGTATGGAACGTACGTTCTTTAACGCGTTGACTCCTTGGCATTTGCCTAGTTGTATCCGCCCGCCGTTTGGGTGGGAGGAACTGATAGCGGAGCTGCTGTCGTCCACTCCGTCCGAGCGACCAGTGACAGCTGACGATGTACTCGACGTCACTCTTGAGGCAGTGACACGTTATTTTATACAGAAGGTACAGGTCCTGCAGGCGGACGGACGCCTGCCGTCCTCGGCAAGCTAGTAGACTGCTGGAAGCTGCGTTTGATCTTTCGCCCGGCCTCCACGGCGCTCCCGACGGACGAAGCCCTCTACTAGCACTACGGGCCGCCTGGTTGGGTTGGTGGACGGTGCCGCGGAGGTAGAGCTCGTTAAGTTTGGCAGTAAGTCCCACCGAGACGAGACTGCTTGCTTTGCCGAAGAAGAACCTGCTGGTAAACGAATTGCAGAGTAGGCTCTGAAAAGCAGATTTAGTGTATCTGTTACCGTCCACGCCCGAGTTCCGTCCACGGCCGAGTACTCGGCCGCGGACGGTGGGGAACCGTCCACGCCCGCGGACTTGGGCGTGGCCCGTCCGAAACAAACGCCGCCCGAGTACTCGGCCGTGGACGGTTTGAAGCAGCGCCGCCCGAGTACTCGGGCGTGGACGGCCGAAAGAAGCGAAGCTCGATTAAGTGGGGGGAGGAGGGGGCATTGTTATCTGATCGTCAGCGGCTCAGGTCGGCGTGGGCCGCATCTCCCACTTGTACAATGTACAATATCTGTGTTTATCGTTGGTCGGTGAATCTGTCAAGACATACTTTTACCCCTGTACACCGCGGCAGAGGCACAATACAGTACAATAACGCGCGCGACGCCGACGCCGCCCCAGCGTCCGGTTCAGACGGCTGGCCTGCCGCTGAGAGGCTGACGTCGGCCTCTTGCACAGCTTGCTCAAGGTCCTCCTCTGATTTGAGGCTGCGGATAATTGCTACTGGTAGCTGTGGGTTTTCACAAATTCCCCACTCTGGCGGGCAACCAAACATTGCAGTTTATGGCGACCGCTTTATCCCAGAGTGATAAGTGATAAGCGCTGTTGCGCTGCGCGCTGTGGAACTGGATAATCGTCAGCGCCTACAAGGAAAACACACACCATGAGCAACTGTACAAAACGCAAAGTCTGAGTTGCAGTTACAAACGGTAAAAACCCATAGGCAAATTACACAAAACCAAAACTTTTTCTCACGAAGGGGAAAATGGCTGAAACTTTGCACGTATCTAAATAAAGGTTTAAGGTATAACATGTCAAAATTTCAAGAAGATTGGCCAACAAGGAAGCGAGTGGCGAGCGATCAAAGTCGACTCCGAGCCCCTGGAACACCCTGTACATTGTGCAAGTGGGAGATGCGGCCCACGCCGACCTGAGCCGCGGACGATGAGATAACAATGCCCCCTCCTCCAACCACTTGATCGAGCTTCGCTTCTTTCGGCCGTCCACGCCCGAGTACTCGGGCGGCGCTGCTTCAAACCGTCCACGGCCGAATACTCGAACGGCGCTTGTTTCGGACCGTCCACGCCCAAGTACTCGGGCGTGGACGGTTCCCCACCGTCCGCGGCCGAGTACTCGGCCGTGGACGGTTTGGCGCCATCCGCGCCCGAGTACTCGGGCGTGGACAGAACTCGGGCGTGGACGGTAACATATCTATGTACTGTATCTCCATTTCAAAAAGCGGTTGGGGCTTTCACCCACTCCCCGAAGGGAGGCACCTGGCCCAGCTGGTTGAGCGTTTTCGCTTTTACCAGTGTGCCCTGTTGCCGTCAGGTGTCAATACCGTACTCTACTCTTGACCGCGGGTCCGCGGTAGCCCGGGCTGGCGGGGGACAGACGTGGGTTAGCAGGATTCATTTGAGCGTAGCTTCTAAGACACGTTGACACGTGTATTTCGATGTGGTAAGTGCTGTGAAACAGTTGCAAAACGGGTTTGCAGCATCGCTACCTTTCGTAACGTAGGTTTTCGACGAAGAGCTCGGGAAGCTGACGATCAATATTTCGTCAGATTTGATTCTATCGATTTACGACGAGACTCGGCGCTCTGCTCACCAAGTTCAAACCTGCTGAAGAAATGTTGCAATCCGCTTTCTGGGTATATATATTAGTAGTGTTTTAAATGCATCGATGCACTACCGTGCGGAAAAGTTAACTCCCATCCCTGCGCATTCTGGGTTGGTGCAGCTGGTTTGGGGTTCCAGCACCTCAGCTCTCGGGCTGAGCACGTCCTCCCCTCCGCTTCGGCCTGTGAAAAGGTGCCCGGGGGAGACGTCTTCGGATGGATTCCCTTGCCTGAGGTGGAGGGCAGAGGTGCTTCGTGCTGTCTCTGCAACTTTCGCACGGTGGTCACTGTTTTTTTTTGTTGCTAGTACATCTGCCGATGTGGAGCGTTCGAGAGGGAAATGGCGCATAGTGCGCTGCTTTTGCTGACTAAATTGACACCACCAACACAGCACAGGGTCGAGAACAATTATTGATTGGACGCGTCAGTAAATAGAAACACATCGCCGTTCTACATAACTGTAAAGATCGCGCGAAAGATTCTCGCCGTCAGTGGTTGACGATGGCGACGCCATCAAAGGCTACAGAACGCTGCCGTATGTTGAGTAACAAAACAACATGCACGTGTTACAACATCCAGTAATCAATTCAGGGCCCGTATGCTGACAACAATTGGTACTCGAATTAAATTAGAGCGCTCTAATTCAATCGGGGTTGGCAAACGATACGCCACTTGCATCCTTCAGCACGTAAGAATTAGAGTGGTATACGGTACTTGAATTAAAATTAGAGTAAGCCACTCGAATTAGAGTAGAGCGACGCACTTGAATTAGAGTGGCACACACACATAAAATTAGAGTGCTCCTACCCACTCTAATTTGCTGATTGCGCTAGAATTGTTTGCACACTTGAAACACATCTTTAAAATTTGTTGGTTGTCGTCATTCTATGGCTGCAAAGCGAAAGAATTTAAAGAATTAAAAAAAAAAACTGACTGATGAGGAACTGTGCCAGCGGTTCTGTTTTGACCACGAGACAAACTATCTCACCGGTCATGGATGTAGAGTAATTGTTGAGTATATTTTATTTAGATGTTGAAGAAGCATGTGCGTATGGGACAGTGGACTTCCCCTCCCCTTGGTCGAATGTAAGTGCATGTTTAGACGCACGAGCATGGTAGTTGTGAGGTGTCATTTCACAAACATCTCGACAAACCTTCACAACCACAAACAGTAGCAAACCCAAATCACGTTTGAAAGGTGATCGATAGGCGAAAATTGGAACAGTGGAAACGCGTTCTCGTTGCCGTCACTCCAAAGTGGTAGACGTAGAACGCAGGCCTTGGGCTGCGAAACGGCTGCCACAGTAGCGCATGTCGCGTCGCCTGCCCCCAGCTACGTCCCACACCACAACGACTCGCGTCGCCCTACAACAGAGAATATTGAAACACTCGATCAGGGAGGGGTTCAGTGGTTCAAATATTGCTGGATTAGCGGTCACCGCCGAAAGGATACCCCCCCCCCCCCACACAGCACCTATTCCGGACATACACGGCCGGATCCAGGGGACCCCCCACCCCCCCCCCCCCCCCCCCGTGGCCAACGGAGGAATGTGGGGGGGGGGGGGGTGGCAGACGTACATGGTGGAAGGCAGACATGGTGGAAGAGGGGGGGGGGGCGGTAGGAGAAGCCCAGGAAGAGGGTTCGCAGCGGGTGGATTTTTACCCGCTGATTAACGCACCTATGTGGGGGGGGGGGGGCAAGAGTTAGTTTCGCCTAATTTTGGACAACAAACGCATAGACAAAAGAAGAGAAGGGAACGAAAATTCTCGCCTGCGGCGCGGTATTGTGAGCCAAAACCCGGCGGTACTAAACGTGAAAAACGATTGCTTCCTATCTACCTAAATTTATGGGAACATGTGAACTCTCCCCCCCCCCCCACCCCGTCAGAAAATCTTGGATCTGTCAGTGCGGAAATCCCATCTGCGCCGCTGGGAGGGGGGGACACCCCTCACCTGGCAGACCCTGTCTATCGCAAAATAATTTCGCCCCTACCCCCCCCCCCCCCACCCCCCTATTTCCCATATCTCAAGTTAATTTTTTAGCGTAAAAGCGACACAAGTTTTGCTTGCGGCGCTGCACCAAATATGTTACGAACAAAACTCCATCCCAAAACTCGCGATTTGTACCTCAATCATCCACTGGGCCACCCCTCTTCAAAAAATTGTCGATTTTACCCGCCCGCTGACCCCATTTTTCTGGGCTCTCACTTCACCCCCCCCCCATCCTTTTCACAAACAAATCAAAGCTAGCAGTAGTACCGAGTCGTCGATGAAGTGGTCGGTGCGGCGGCCGACGCAGTAGAGAGAGCGGCCTGTGCGTTGCTGTCGACGCGCCGACAGCTGGCGGTGACGACGCCGACGCAGCCGTCGAGGCCGATGAAGTTGACGGAGTTTCGAGTTTCTCGGCTATGCGCAACGCGCCGTCCATGCGGGTCGGCGGCGCGCTACCAGCTGTCTTCTCGCTTTCCCAACGTCGCAATAGCTTACAAAACGTCCAAAGTTCGGCAATAACGAGACGCTTAAGCTCAAAATTGATGACACACCTCCCCACTCAACAGCATTCTTCTGGCTCGGTGCTGCCTTTACCTCCAGTTCCGCTTGCACTCGTCCAAAGAATACCGCCGATCAGACGCGACGCGATGTCGACGCTGAACCGACTGACGACAGCTTCCCATGCGGGACCCAAAGAGGAACAGCTCTCTTGATCTCTTGATCGCCAGTACGCTGTCGAGGATAACCCCGCAGAGGCCTTCTGCTGCTGCACCTGCCGCTCCCGCCACTGCTGCTCCTGTCTTTCGACGACGATTTCTCCATTTTTCAGCGCTTTCCTCGTGTCGACGAAAAGTGAGCATGCAGAAAATTGAATTTTCGGGCGAGTGGCGTATCGTCCTAACCCACTATAATTAGATTTAGAGCGCTCTAATTTTTTTGTCAGCATACGGGCCCAGAATTCAGATGACTGTTTATAAAGTACGATCGTATCCAGCCCATACTTTCTTATTTCACTGTTCAAATTAAATTCGCATACAGTACCCGCCGTCGTCGAGTGGATCCAACGCCCCAGAGGGCTCCGCCAAGCAGTTCCTCCACGACTGGTTCCAGGGCGACGGCACGGTCCGCCACAAGCACATCCCATCGAGTCTGATCACCCGACCTCTCTCCTCCAGCCGCGCAGCCCCCCACACGCTTCCCTTCCCCTTCTCCAGTGATCATGCGCCGCCCGCTTTTCCGACGAAAACGGCGCTTGGTCGGATAAAATCGTCGCGACAATATGAAACCATAAAGTACACAGTGTGCACTCCGAATTTTCCATTAATCGCAACCGGATCGAATCACAAGAGTTTCTGAATAAAGTATGTTGGTACGTATGTAGGTGTACCTAAGGAAAGATTCGAAGTATCTTTGTGTCTGTCTGCGTGAAACAGCACCTTCCGCGAAGACTTTGAACGACAGGAAAGCAACAGTAGCAAAAATGTGACTGCCCCACCATTCCTTAACATTCACAACAGTTGACGCAATGAACATCACGTTTTCGTTCGTCAATAAAATCAATGCGTATAGGCATCTCTACAACTCGTACCGCTTCCATTCGAACCAGCCATGAGTCGACGACCGAATGCAGCTTGTGGAGGTGTGGGCGCACTGCGGGAGGGTTAAACTGCGGCCACGACGCCCTTTTGAAAGACGGGATAGTGTGCGGGGTCGGGGTCGGCGAGCGAAAACATGCTGGGGTGCTGCGAGGGAGGAGCGGCGGCGGCGCTGATGTGGATGGCGGTGGAGGAGGCGGCGTTGGCGCGCTTGCGTCGCCGGCGCACGGCCGAGACGAGCTTGAGGGCGAGCAGGAGGACGAGCAGCGTGACGAAGCCGACCATGAGCCAGTTGACGCTGGCCGCGGGCTCGAGCACGCGCTCCTTGAACGTCACGTGCCATGCCTTGTTCGCCTCGCGGCGCTCCTCGACCGCGTCGGGGAAGTGCTGGAGGAGCTCGCGAGCCTCGAGCGTCTTCTCGCGCAGCGACAGCTTGTCCGTCTCGCCGAACAGCAGGCCCTCATTGACGATCTGGTGGTTCTGAGCCACCTCGCGCAGCCGATTCGCCTGCGCGCCCACGCGGCGCGTCTGAACATGTGTGCGTTTCTTGAACGCCTATGTTTCGTTGAAATGGCGAATTTTCGGACTGCTAGAAATGAATTGTAGAATTGCTAGAGAAAACTCGGCTTAGGTGACAGAAATCTCAGCATTCTGTCTCTAACCACACTTGTTTTGGCCGCTAGTCGACAGTTTTTAAAACATACAGTAACGCCATGTTGTGCGATGCGACCACATGAGTCTTCCAATCAAAGAAAGACTCACGTAGACGAAGTTCTTGTAACCCGCTTCTTCCAAATTCTTGAGTCGATTCGCGTGATTCTTGAGACTCGTGGGTGAGCAGCCGCCGGCTCTGGCGCCGACGCCGACGTAGCAGTCGATTTGGTTGGCGACCTCCTTGCCGCCGCCTGACGCCGACAGCGCCGCCTTGCCCCCGCCCACGAGCCAGTCCATGACGTTCACCGCGTCCGTCGCGCCGCACAGCAGCCACAACGTCAGCAGCCACCACGAGTGCGTCGCCAGCAACCTTCGCTTCCTCATATCCACCACCGTTGCTCAAATCTAAGGACCACTTGGCAATACGGTATAAGCCGAAGTGAGAAAAAGCAGCTCAGGCCAGCGACGCGCACCTAAACGACGCGCATTGTGGAGCCTGACTCATACGGCTCCCCTGGCCTAGCCGCTCGCTCGCTGCTGACTGAGTAGGACAACAGCGCCCCGAAGGCCACGCCCCCCTAATCGACTCCTCTACCGTATGTTCGGTGAAGCGCACTTCAAGTTTCCAATTTTCTGTTGATCCCATTGGAAATCTCTGCCGAGATTCGCTTAGAGCCAAGGGGCCTCGCGGGCAACTTCATTTGGACGGCATTGTGGTCGCCTCGTCCCGCGTTGCCTACTGTAGGGAAGGGAACTCAATGGGAGAGCAGTGGGAACGGCTGCCCCTCCTTTCCTTCCCTTCCCTTCCCTTCCCCCCTCCGTCCGCCTTCGCTCGGATATCATCGGGCGGAAATGTAAGACGACCGAAGCTAATGCTTCGACTCTCGCCCGTGTAATCGGGCTAGTTAAGTCGGGGATAACCCGTTGTCGGCCGCGTGACGCGTTGCCACTTCGACCATCTGCCTCTGCCGACGAGCCGACGTCGAGGCGCTAAACGCCCACTAATCCCCAGTCGGCCCTCCTCTCGGCAGCGGCCCGGCCGAGGCGACGGGGAAGTGTTAATCGGGCCGACTGACTTGTGGCTCGGCATGGGGTCGGTCGTGCCGGAAGGAAATCCTCGGCTGGTTGGCGGCGTAATTAGCGTCGCCCGCCGCCCTCCTCCTCCTCCTCCTCGAAGACGCCGCCACTCCGATGGCAGTGGGACACGCGACCGAGACGGCCGGCCCGCCTCGACTCGAGGGGACCTCCCTCCTCCTCGCGCGCTCGCACCCCAAGGGGTGCTCGGGATTAGATGAGAAACGACACTCTAACAGACGTCGTTTATCTTGATGGATTGCCTCGCGCACGCACGGGACGCGAGCGGGAAAAGTCGGCCGACGCACACAAGTCGATTGGCAGGCGCGCAATCCCCCTGCAGCTACAGCAACTCCTCTCACACACAAGAACCGAAGCGGTTGGCTCTAGCCGGAAGGGGGCACATGCCGCGCGGCGCCCAGTGTAAATGGAGGGATGGCGGGGGGGGGACATTCATAAAGCCCGCGATGCCCGCTCTAACGGCCTGTCGCCATTGTAGGACGCGCATTGATCAAGCGCCGCTACGACGCCGGCGAGATCCGACTTTATTTATGCGCCTTTCTACACGTGCAGTCGCGGGGCGCACACGACCACGTCTGACGCACACAAACAGGGCGGACGGGAGGGAGGCGAGCAGCGACTCAACAGGGCTCGAGATCGTCGTCTCGGCTGCTGACGCGCCTCCGGCAGGACCAGACGACGAAGGCGACGAAGGCGTAGAGCTCGATGAGCAGAAAGCCGGTCGTCACCAGCGCCACGAGCACGTTCACGCTCTCGCCCGTCACCATGAGCGCCGCGTTGATCTTCGACACCAGCTCGCTGGCCAAGTTCAGACCCTGGAACGCAAACGACGTGGCTGTCAAAGCGTTAGCGTGGAGGAACGGAGCACCTGTGCACCCATGACCATCCCGATTAAGAGGCCATCCTCCGTGATCAGCGCAGCAAAGTAGCCGAACAGAATGATGCCACCGACGAATACGAGAACGAACCGAAAGAAAATGTCCGTACTGCTGAGACAAAACTCCGCGGTCGCGGCTTTCTGCTTCGTCTGAGCTAGCTGCGGCGTGCACTCTTTTCGAGACCGGTTCAGAATTTTACCAAAACTTAAGCAACAGCTAACGAAAGCGAAATGCAAAATTGATCCGATGCAGCGCCGCAACCGGCTGTGCGCCTGGCGCGAAGGCGAACGGTTCGTCTGCGTATTCGGCGTAGTCGGGCGGCGGGTCTGGGAAGTGGGTGGTGGGCGCGTCGAGCTGCTCGCATCGGTTGATCGCCGTGTTCAGCGCCAGCACGAGACGCACGCAGAACAGGAGGGCGCACAGGCAGCCGGCGCAGTAGCAGCAGCTCTTCGCCTTCGCCGCCTTGTAGAACAGTAGCTGCAGACACATGACGTCACCGGCGACCCACCATCGCCCAGTCAGTACACCACAGCCTCCACGCACGCTAGCCAACCTTCGGCGGCGCTGCGGTCGAAACTATTCAAACGGCATCCAGCAGACGTCGCTTACGCAACCGCGAATCCAGACCACGCCCCCTCGTGGAGAGAACAGGGCGGATTGGATTTGGAAGGGTACGTTCGTACACGTAGGTAGGTGGACGGCAGGCGAGGCGACATATAGCAGCTCAAGAAGCAAGAGGAAGCGGAGGACTCGACACAGTCGCGATGAGTCAACTTGCGCGTTGAGTGTGTTTGTACACACAACAAGGATTTGACGCACTCCAAGTCAAGAGTACCGCATACGGACGGGCTGCCCAGTTCCACTCGAGTTGTGAAACGTTGCGAGCGTTTCGCTTTAAATGTTCTTAAAGCTTAAGGGGAATACCAAACAAGGGAAGCTAACGTGAGGGAACAGCCAAAAGATACAGATTCCGGGCGATAAGGCGATATGGATGCAGTTCTTGTTCGGTAGTCTATTGATATGCGTAGTGCTGAAGAGCTGCACTGCTGCAGTACATAAGAAGAGTTCTTTGTTGATAGGTCAACAAGTGCGCCACGCCTATGGTCCAACTGTTGTTTGGCCAAGAAGTGCGCAAACCATACGCTCCAACATGTATCAAGCAATCAGGCAACGCAATGTCCCTTTCACACTTCCTTTCGAAATCCAACAACACAATTTATTACACGCACGCGAGTTCGACCACACGATCACTGAGCAACACAGGCGCGGGAATATTCTATAGCGCAGAAGATATATGCAAACTTACCTTTGCTCAACACACGAGTGACAAGAACGGGCGAATAGCGCAAGTGGCGATGCTGAGGAGAACAGTTTGAGATCCGCCAAACTGCAAGCCTTCAGCGTCTCAAACTATCCAGATACACTTCGACTTCACCGAACGCGCGACTGAGGTGTGACAGGCCGCGGGGCGCGACGCGGGTGAAGAGATGTCGGGCAACCAAGAAAGCACCGACGGCTGCCGCACGGGAGAGTGGGCCGGGCGCAGAGGGAGCAGGGAAGCGCCGGCAGCTGTACACGACGAGCGGGGCGGAGGAGGCGGGTCTCAGCGAGTGGGCATGGTCGCGAGCTCCTGCTTGAGGGGACAGTAGCGCTCCGTGTGCGCCTTGTCGCCGTCCACGCCGCACACCTGGCAGACGATGCCGCGCAGAATGGGACAGCTGCAAATGCGGCCAGGAGCCAGGCGAGGGTTGGGAACATTCACAGATGTACGCGCTTGCGTGCGTCCGCCCACCGAGTGGTGCCGTGCTCGTCCTTGTGCACGTGCGTGGACCAGTCGGTGAAGTTGTGCTTGCGCTGCACCGCCTCCCCGAAGCCGCACGACGAGAACGCGTCCGTGGGCAGCAACTGACAGCCGCGCTGCACAGAAGCACCATGACGGTGGCGTGGCATGCACGTACGTTGCGCTGCTGCTCGCTGCTCACCGTCTTCTCGACGAATGCGCGCGCGTTGTTGAAGCAGAAGGCGCAGTGGCCGCTGCGCTTCTTCTGCTGAGCCGAGCGCGACGGACGGCGCCGACCGCTGGCAGAGACGAGGCGAATGTCGCCCGCTTGCGGGGGCTTGTGGAAGATCTCCGACTGCGTCTCCACCAGCCGACGGTACTCGACGTCCGCCTGGAAAGCAGCACAGCTTGCAGTCTCGCAAGTGACACGCACGCACGCACCTCGCTCGACTGAGTCGAGGGCTGCGACTCGGCAGAGCCGCCGTCTGCGCGCGGCGGGCTGAAGCTGAAGACGCTGCCGGTCGACAGGCACGACGACGCCGACGTAGGAGGCGACTCGGCCGCGGACGAGGCCGACAGTCGATACTCGGCGAGCTGAAATGACCGACAGCACAGTGTCCGCAATTCAAGCAGCCTTCTTTACTGAATCGGCAGGCGCCTGCTTACCTGTTTCGCGCACTCTTCGATGGCTCGCTGCACCTCGTCCGTGATGCGCGAGCCGGCGGCGGTCGCGTCCCAGGCAGCGGAGCCGCCAGGAGGACGGCAGAAGGCGAGCGGCGGGCTGCTCGCCAGCGACGACCACGAGCTGCCGTAGCCAGACTCGAAGCTCCTGCGGAAGGGGGCGCGCATAAACGCGCTACACTCGCGGCACGCCCACGACGCCCTACCCCTCGAAACGGTGCGAGCCCAGCGTCGAAATGGGAGCGGCGCCGCCACCGTACTCCTCCTGCAGGAGCGGATTTATCAACTGCCAGCTCATCTCACAAACACCTCTCCTCCTCACTCACCTTGCGAGCGGCAGCGTCGACCTGCGCCATGTGCGATTCCATGTCGACGACTGCTTGGAGACGGACAACGAGACAAAGCAAGTGAAGCGCGACTTCGCTGAGCAGACACAGAACTCTCCCCGCAAATGGACATCGCCTGTACCGACCCTGTTGAGGGGAGCACATCTTTCCCACAACCTTCGCCATGAGAACGTCCGCGTTCTCATGCTGGACATTGGTCAAGAGGGCGGCCGGCCAATCAGCGACCGTCTCACGCTCCGTTCCCACACAGCGCGTCCCACAGCGTGGGAACAAGGGAACGAAGAAAGAGCGAGCCAAGGTTTGAACAATCCAGGCGAGACCTGCCAAATAAGTTTGAATTTAGGTACGGTGTCATTTCAAACAATGCTGCGGACTTTCCTAAAGTGAGCGTATTTGAATAATTGAAAAAATGAATGAATTTCTTTGGCGTTCAAGTTTTTCACAGACGACGAACGAACGAACGACACGATTGTTTGTACGTATCACAATTGGAAACGAACACGTATTGGTACGCAAGATAGCAATGTGCAAACAGGAACTGGGGTGACTGTGAGGGAGAGGAACCGAGATCCGTTGTCGATTGCGGTATAAATAAAAGCAGCGCGTCCGTTGCGGACGTGCAAGACGAATAGGATCGCCTTCATCCATTCAGCCGTTGAGAGAGTGCAGCGGAGAGGACAAATTCGGGGAATAATCAGGCAGTTCTTCAGGTTGTCTCGGCTTTGAGCCTGAGAAAGCAGCTCTGGCAGACGCGGACTGGCTTGGCGATCTTCATGTGGCGAATCTCGGACTCGAAGCGGCTGCAGCGCGCGCAGAAGATCTGTCCGCAGTTGCGACAGTGGTGCTTGCGCTCGGCCAGGCCGAACTTCTGCTGGCACTGGTGGCAGGCGTGCCGGTGCGGGTCCTGCACCCAGTGGTCGGCTCGCGAGCCGCCCCCGCCCTCCGTCAGCGCCCACGTCCACACGCGGCCCCGCGCGTCGCCCACGTACAGGCACTTGTGGTCGCTGCAGGCGCGGTCGCCGCGTGCCCTACCTACGGCACGGACTTTTGCGAACGCCGCTACTGCTACCTCGACGGTGCCAGGGCCGTGATGGAGGCGGGAAAGGCGTTGTCCTTGCGCTCGAATGCCGTGTGCATGGTGAGCTTGCTGCGGAAGACGAGCTGGCGGTGCCACCGGTGGCCAGCCTTCAGTCGGCCGCCCGTCAGCGCCGACGAGGCCGGCCGCACGATGTTCTCGCGCCCCGCCCGGCCGATCAGCAGCTGAAGAAACACGAAGAAGCCTCTAGCTGCGTGGCCCACACTCCTACGTGAACGGAGAAACGCACTAGAGAGTCCGAAGACTCCTGCCGAGTGAACACGGTCGAGGAAGTCGAGTCTTGGCGAACCAGGGTGCGGGCGTCTCCGCCCGATTCCGGGTACGGAGGGCCGAGTCCGCCAACGCTTTGGGAACGATTGCCGGCGCACAGAGGCGTTCCCAAGCCGCTGTCCATGCCGTCGTAGCCAAAATTCAATGGACTAAAATGGAGCTGTGTTCGAAGAGGCCTAGACACAAAACGTGAAAGCCGAACCTAGGAGGTCCGCTCGTGTTCCTATTCGCACAAGAGGGTCGACGAACCGCCGCCGGGCCGTGGCTGGCCGAGTCGTCGGTGGAGACGGGAGCGCCCGAGTCTCTGTCGGGCGGCGAATTGGGCGGCATGGCGGCCGTGAATCGTTCGACGGTGGACTGGCCGAAGGAGAACTGCTTGCCTTGGCGGGCGAGTCGACTGCGCAGCGCGTCCGGACTGAGCGGCGGTCGGTGGTGGCCGAGACGGGGCAGGACGGCTGGGGCGGAGGAGGGCGGAGGGTCGTCGGCGGCGGGCTGCTCGGAGGAGGCGTGACGCGCCAGCTCGCCCCAGTCCTGACTCGCGCTCTCCTGCTGACCCTGGCACCTGTTGTTGGCCGGCGTCTTCGGCGACCGCTCCGACTCGCTGGCGCTGCTCACCGCCATCTGGACCAGCGCCAGCGACCAGAACTGAAGCAGCGTCATTTCCGGGTCGACTGCAGCAGGTGGAAGAGAACTAGCGTACACGGACGACTCCGTCGTTGGAGCCGGTGATGACGACGTGCTGTGGATCCCACTCGTTGAGCGTGGAGAAGGCGAGCGAGAGGATCAGCTGGCGGTTGTCCATCATGGGCGAGGGACTGCCGTTGATCGAGGCCAGCAGCTCCCCGTTCAGCGTCCACACGTACAGGTACGTACCCGCCGCGCTAGCCACGTCACCCTGCCGAGACGAACAGCGACGCTAGGGAGAGAGGAACTTGTGTACACGGAAAAACCGTACGGTCGAGTCGTTGATGGCGACCGCAGAGACGGGCCGGACGTGTTGGCGAAGCTGGCGAACGAACGACAGGCCGGCCAAGTCCCACACGATGCAGCTGCAGTCGCGGCTGCCAGACACGACGACGCTAGAGGAAAAGCCGCGCATGACCGGACGACAGAGTTTGGAGTCGCCGCCCGCTCCTACCCAAAGCTAGAGGAGGCAGCCAGACAGGACACGGGTTCCGTGTGTCCGTAGAGGGACTTGCGCAGGCGCACCTTCAGCGAAAGCTTTCCACCGATGGGTCGGATGAGTTCCCAGACCGCCACCACCTTCATTTTTCGCAATTCACAACTCGAGGGAGTCAATCAACAGCAAAGCAGAAAACAAGAATCGTCTGCCCACCGTGTTTGTACTTCCAGTAATCAGCGTCCGATAGTTGGGGCTGGCGGCGCAGACGAGCTCGCCGCAGTCCTGCATCTCGAGCACGCAGGCCGACTAGAGGACGCAAGGGAGTCGGGGACATGGCTTATAGGACGCTTGGGTGTCGTCGCCAACCTTGTCGGTGTCGAAGGAGCCGACGCGGAGACTGCGATCGGCGAAGCCCCAGGCGACGTAGCGCGTGTAGTGGTTGGGAATGAGCACCTTGTTCTGCTCCACGGCCAACAGCTGGCCCTTCTCGCTCTGCACCAGCTGACCCACGGGCCCTTTCAGCTCTGAACCGCAGCAGCACTATTCGCGATGACAACCTTTCATTGAACACGGAAGGCAAGGCAAAACTCAGGCGCTCTACCCTTAGTGGGCACGCTGCTGGGCGGCTTGAGATAGTCGAGCGCGTGGTAGAAGAGCCTCTCGGTGGTGACGCCCGCAGTGCTGAGGAGGGGGTCGCGCAGAGGCGTGGGACCCGTCGTCGCGCCGGCCCCGCCCGCGGCCATCTGCCGGGACAGCGGCGAGTTGGCCGGCAGCTTCTTGCGCGGATGCGGCTTCTTGAACAGCTGGCTCGGAATCTGTCCGAAGTTGTTGATGAATCCTGCGAGGGAAAGCACGTTACTGCTCCTTATTCCGGTGTCATTTCTGGAGGGGGCTAGAGTGGTGGGGACCGATGGTGGCGTTGCGCGTGAGTGGGTCGTCGATGGTCTCGAAGTCGACGTTGCCCTCGTAGAAGAGGTGGTGGAAGACGTTGCGCGCCGCCTCGGCCGCCGGTCCTTGTTGCTTGTGTCCGAATATGAGGTCGATCCAGTCGTGCAGATGCGCCGAGACCCAGTCCGACTCGAGCGCCTCCCGGTGCACGCGAACGAACTCGTGCGCGTCGCCCTTCGCCCACGGCGGCAGCACCACGTCGTCCAGACACACGCCGCTCTGCTTCACGCCTGCGCGTGTACATTCCCTTCACAAAATAGTTGCACATGCACACGACGAGGACGAACCCAGGTCGAAATTGTTCGCGTTGACCAGAAAGTCGGGCATGTAGAAGAACTCGGGAATCAACTCCTTGACGTCCGCCATGTTGTTCTTGTACGCAGAATAAAAGCTGTCGCGAATCGAGTGGAACATGCGATCCGCGAGGTCGAAGTGGCCGCCCTGCGTTATTCCGGTGTCGCCGCAAAAAGAATCCTTCCTTCTCACCCACCCTCACCAAAGTATTACCTGTAGATTGAGGAATTGTTGCGTGAACGGCTCCAGGCGCACCAAGTAGGAGACGACGATCATGGCGCTGCTGTAGTGCGTGCCGAACATGTAGGGCGGCGTCTCGCCCGTGGGGTCGTCCCACTCGCTGAACCAGAGACACTGGTGCGGGGGGGGGGGGAGGGGGCGCTCAAGGGGGGAGGGGGGGGGGGGACGCACCGGTATCGTTTGAGGAACATCTCTAGGCGTTCTTCGGTCTGTGCACCCATAGGCCTGGAGAGGTCCCGGAAGACGGCTGGATTGGCGAGGTCGAGCTGCTCGGAGTCGTAGTCGACGAGCACCCAGGGAAAGACCGGGTACTGACTGAGGTCGTTGTACGAGCGGCCGGCCAGCGTGTTCAGATGCATGAGGTACTGGAAGTTGGAGATCTCGCCGCGCACCCAGCGCTGCGTCACGTTCTGCTCGCCCGTCAGCAGCGACTGGATCAGGCCCAGATTCGTTGTCGATTTTTCGAGGTTCGTCGTCGACTTCTGGCCGCCCACCGACCGGCTGCCGCTCTCCATCAACCCTTTGGCGACGGAATGCAATCTGGAACGGCGTACCGTACCCACATGACTACCAAGACACAGTCGACGTTGTGGTACTTGTTGTGTCTTGGTTGTGGCTCGCGCACGTTAGGTCCTGTACACGAGCTTTATTTTCCGTATTGTGTCAACGGAGCGAGACCAAACACCAACTGCCTGGCCTGCGCCAGAGAGGCGAAAACAATTAGAGGCGATCGCGCAGGCGCGCCCTTAGACAATAGCCCGCAAGCGTGAGAGCGTGCGCAACGAGAGGCACACAGAGGGCCAGCGATGATTGACGATGCGCCACTGAGGCGCTTGACGCGCCGACGCTCTGTCGCGACACATAAATACAGAGCGCGCAGCAGGCGACGACTACGACTTACAATGATTCCGATACATCACTATCTCCCCCTCCTTTTGTCGCAGCTTTTCAAGGCGAAAAGCGAGAAGGGTTTGCCGAAGTTGACGTTGAACGACGCGAAGACGCTGGTTGTCCAGCCGAATGCAGGAGCTCGCTGAGATGGCGTGTAGAAACGACGAATCTTGCGCGCGTTCCAGATTTGTCCGTTGTCAAGCGATAGTCCGCTGTCCCAAAACGCAGCGACGCAATGAGTGCGGACCATGGGGACTCCCTTGAGGACTTGAGAAGGCGGGCGTCGCGTGATAACCATGTCGCCCACACAGTAAGGTCCACGTTGGTCAAGTGAGGCATGGGGACGGTTCTGGTTGCAGGAGGTCCGTAGCTGGAGACGTTGGTGGGTCAGCAACGCAGTCACAGCCGCGGTGGCACGAAGGCGCTTGAAGTCCATCCTGAGTTGTTATTCAGGAAGAGTTCAGCTGGCTGGCAGCGGTAGGAGAGGGCGCAGTTGCACGGAACTGGAAGAGCGATTCGCGAATCATCAGCCCAGCTCTGTCCATCAGCAGTGAAGCTTGGCGCGTCTTGATGTACGATTGAAGCTTCGACGCGCATTCTCTTGTGGGTTATAAAGCGCACACTTGTGGTGCACGATGTTGCGCGCAACAGAAACTCGACAAATTCTGTCTGGCGTGGTCATTTCGCTGAGGAGGCTGGTGGGTTGCCAAATGTAGAGAAGATGTCAGCCAGCAGTTGATGATTGTGCTGGAGGTTGTTGGAGAGTCAGCAAGACGTTAGAAATGCAGAGTAGTATCGATCAGCACAACAACAAAACGTTGATGGGAAGCGCGTGGCGGATGGCAGTGATTAGATGACGCGTTCCAGCTGTTGTTGCGCCGTAGTTGCCATGTGCGTGCTGGTGCAGAGCCGCTGACTTGTCGCTTTGTTGACAGCCGTTACAGTGTCGGACGAAAGACTCGCCATGTTGCTCATGCTGCCACCAGTAGGACTCACGCAGCTTGCGCTTCATCCGACGATACCAGGGTGGCCAGTGTGGGCAAGTTGCAGCAGTCGATCGTGTAGAGCCGCTGGGACGACGATGCGGTATCGTCACGAATCAGCACGCCGTTTTCCACCGAGAGTTCGTTGCTGATGCGCCAGAAAGGCAAGAGAGCTGTTTGTAGCTCCCTTTTGTTGGCCAAGACGTTTGCAGATGAGCGCACACCGATTGCAGCAGTTGATCATCAGAAGTGTCTGTTTCAAGTCAGGAAGGAGAGCCTTCGACGATAGTTATCCGAACAGTTGCGTGTTGATGTAGTAGGCATCGAATTCAGCTGGAGACGAGAAAGCCAGTAGCAACTTTATTGTCAGTGCCTTTTGTGAAGACTGGCGTGTAGTCGAATGCAGCTAGTCGTTGCACCAGCGCTCAAACTTGCGATTGACGCTGGTTGGAAGACGCTTCAGCAGCGTCGTCAGCCGCATGTCAGTCCGCAGGTGAATGGGCGGCCAGACAAAACTTTTCAAACTTCTCGCAGCCCCAGACGCATGCAAGAGCTTCTCGCTCATTGTAGCGTAGTTCCGCTCCCTGGCTGCAGTGTGCGAAGCAAAGCGATGGGAACCTCTTTGCCATGCTCGAACCTGCAGCAAAACTGCACCGACGCCGACGTTGATGAATCGTTGCTAGGATAGTGGGGCGGTTTGTAGAAGATGAAGATGTGGAGCCTCTCAGCAGCCATCTTCTTCAGAGTATGAAAGATTGCTGGCATGTGCTTCCCACCGAAAGCGGTGTTCTTGCGTAACAGTCGACGTAGTGCTCGCTAGTTAGCCACGTCCTTGAGAAAGTCGGAGAAGTAATTGATCATGCCCGAAACGTTGCACGTGTTTCACGCTGGTTGGAATTGGCAGTAGAATCGTCGAATATTCTTGGATCAGGCAGATCCGACCATTGCCAATAGTATGACCCAGCGTGATTTCCTCGCGCGAAAGACGCATTTTGCAGTTGAAGACGGAAGTCATCGTTGAGCTTGCTCAGTTTGCTGCAGTTGCGTCGTGTTCAGCAGCGTGGCGCCAAAGACGATCAAGTCGTCAACGTAGACCCTGACGCCTGGACAGTCAGCGAGGAGCTGACTGACTTGCTGCTGACAGACGCTGCAGCGTCTTTGCCCATTGCATGCGACAGTAGGCAAGAAAGCTGTCACCTTCGTCGTACTCAGCCGACGTGATTCGAAGCCAGTTTGAAGTGGTAGAACATCGCAAGTCCAGTTTAGAAAAAGAAGCTGCTCCTTTGAGCTCAAGAAACAGCTCTTGAATCGTTGCAGCGAAATCGATTGGCGTGATGTAGCCGTTGAGTGGAGACAGATCCGTTGTCAAACGAGCCGCCGTCAGCTTGCTGACGACGAGGAGATGTGCGCCCAGTCGACTTGTCGACAGCTCCCAAACGCCATTTTCACCATCGACTGAATCTCTCGCTCGACTGCTTCACGACGAGAGAGCGAACAGGCGCAGCTTTTTGAGCGACAGCTTGGCAGCAGATCCAAGGTAATTGTGTGCTGAACGTAGTGCCCATGTTGGCGATATCAGAGTTGAGAAAGGTGAGAACAGTTGTCCGCATCAAGGGAAGTGAGCTGTTTGACGCTCATTGTCTAATAGAGACGTAGAGAGAGTCCTTTGATGAGTGTTCCCGATGACTGAGCAGCAGCTGTTGGCAGACGTAGACGTGCAAGGCGAAGTCAAGCCATTGAAGTGAGCTAGAGCGTTGAACGTGCCCAGCGCTCCAACCAACAGCCCACCCCCAACCACCAACCACCCCCACACCCCCCACACCAAACCCACAACACACCCAACAGCAACCACACCCAACCCCACCCCCCAACACCCACCACACAACAAAACACCAACCCCAACACCCCCCCCCACACAACACCACCCCCCCAACAACCCACCCCACCCCCCCCCCCCCCCACCCACCCCCACCCCCCCCCCCCCACACCCCCACAGCTCCCCCACCCCAACCCCCCCCCGCCCCCCAGGCCGCGCCGCCCACCCCCCCACCCCCACCCCCCCCCACCCCCCCCCCGCCACCCCCCCCCGGCGCCCCCCCCCCGCGCCCCCCCCCCCCCCACCGCCTCCGCCCCCCCCCCCCCCCCCCCCGCCCCCCCCCCCTCCCCCCCCGCTCACCCGCCCCCCCCCCCCCCCCCCCCGTACTGCTGTACGCACTTTTGGTAGACGCGATTTCGCATCTTCTTCGGAAAGGCCAGCAGCTGATTGCGTCCGTCCGCCGAGAACACTTCCAACGCGATGGGCTGCAGCAGATAGCGGCGCTTGTGCACCTGAAGCGATGCCGTCAGCCCTATTCACTGTCTGTGGTCTGCGGCTAGCCGAGGCGGTCGAACCTCCTGTATGTCTTCGTAAGCGAACCGACTGCACTGTCGCCGTTGGCTCGAGGGTCGCTGTTGGCCCGTCGCCATGTACGGAATGATCGGGTCGTGCAGTCTGCGGTGAGAGGGGGTCAGTGAGGGAGGGGGGGCGGGGGGGGGGGGGGGTTGCGTACTCCTGTGGCAGAAAGTCGAGGTCGCGAATCTCGCGCGTCTTGAGCAGCGTGTAGCCGTCGACGACGTAGAAGTGGTCCTTGCCAAAGAGCAGCAGGCCCTCGCTCGTGTCCAGGCCCTGGATCCGACCGCAGCGGAACATCGAGTTCAGCTCCTCGCCTGAAAGTTCGATCCATGGACCAAGGTGACCAGGCGCTTTTGCCCATCGGACAGGCCTTCGTCCAAAAGCCGCAGCAGCGTCTGGTTATCCGGCCCTTTAGCCGTTCCCACAGAAGCCGCGCCGTTCGGCTTGCTCGCCGCGCCGTCCAACGACCTCTGCTGCGAATTAGGCTCGACTCTCGCGCTCTGCGGCGGACTGGACGCTCTGAAACGGCGAGCACCTATAGCGTTGATCGGCTCGGTTGGACAACAAGTGGTTGACGCCAATGTTGGTGTTGTGTCGTGAGCCGACTTTTGATACCTCTCTCTTCCAGTATCAAACAACGAGTTCAATTACAGACAGTTCACAATACGACCGTTTTCTATCACTCTTGGCTAGTAATTGTTTCTAGTCGCAGTTCTTATATTCATGGAATGTTCTAATCACAACACTCCTCCTCTTCCCCAAGAAGCCTGACTAGCCCTTTACACCACGTCTTCTTCGCCGAGGTCGTCGTCGTTGCAGCAGCCGACTGAAGACTTCTTTTGGCAGCTCACAGTCGAGACCTTGTTCTTGTCCCGTTTCCGCTGCCTCTTGTCCTTGTCGTCTTCGCTGCTCAACGAATCGTCGTTGTCACAGACTCGCTGAAGGTGGCCCTTGCTGCCGCACTTGTTGCAGGACAACTTCTTCGCAAAGCAGTCCTGGCGGTCGTGACTTCGACGCCGACTTCCACAGCTCGGGCAATGCAGGCTAATCTTCTTCTTGGCGTCTTTTCTGCTCGTCTCTGGTCGACTGCGGGTCACGTTCATGACTTCTGCTCTTCTGAAGTCTTCCCCGTTTCTGTTCGGCTTGCGCGCCATCTCCTCTGCCTGGGCATTCGCACTCTCCATGGTTTCGGCGATCTCAACTGCCCTGTTCAACGTCAGCTGAGTCTCGGCCAGCAGGCGCCGTCGGATCTCGTCTGCCCGGAGTCCACAAACCAGTCGGTCTCTGATGGAACGGTCGAGCTGTGTCGCGAATTCGCAGGAGCTGGCCAGCCTCCGCAACTCAGCGACAAACTCGGCGATTGTCTCATCTGAGCGCTGGTCTCTTCTGTGGAAACGGTAGCTGTTGGCGACGACGCTTCGCTTCGGCTCGAAGTGGTCGGCCAGACAAGCGACGATTTCTTCCATCGTCAGATCCGCGGCCTTTCTCGGAGAGGCGAGTCCTTCCAGCAGCTTGTACGTCTGCGGGCCCATGACAGTCAGCAGCACCGCGGTCTTCTTCTTGGAGCTGGCGATCTCGTTGGCGAGCAGAAACTGTTCGAACCGCGCGACGTATCGTTGCCACTCCTCCTCCTTGGAGTCGAAAGGCTCGATCGTGCCGATCTGCGCGGCCATCCTTCCTTTCTTCTGCTGCCGCCGCCTAGCTCGCTCGGCGCGTTCGCTCAGTTGCTCGTCGGCCGCTTCTTCCGCTGTTGACGCGCTGGCCTGCGTGTCCTCTTCTGACGACGCAGCCGCTGCCAGCAGGCCTTGGCCTTGTTCTGCCAGGGCAGGAGGAAGTCTGCTGTTTCGAGTTCCAAATCCACAGCAGATCACGCCACTGTTGTGTCGTGAGCCGACTTTTGATACCTCTCTCTTCCAGTATCAAACAACGAGTTCAATTACAGACAGTTCACAATACGACCGTTTTCTATCACTCTTGGCTAGTAATTGTTTCTAGTCGCAGTTCTTATATTCATGGAATGTTCTAATCACAACAGTTGGCTAGTGCCAATGTTGAATGGTTTACGTTGTCGACTCACTCTTGCGAGGGGCCATTTGATTCCGAGTCGTCGGGCCGGTCTGCCGATGAAGACTCCTCGTCCTCAGCCGTCTCGTCGTCCGCCTTCTGCTCATTGAGCTGTCGACTCAACGACGTCTTCCGAATTATCAGCTTGGGATTCACTTCTGGGAACGAACCGCAAATCGCCACTACAACAACGCAGGGACAAGCAAACCGTCCACGGACTCACCGTTCAGGTCGCTGAAAAGCTGCGAAGACGCGGCGCCGTTCGGCTCTTTGTTGACGCCACCGGCAGAAGTGGACGCCAGTAGGCTGTCGTCTCTGATTCGAGAGTCGAACGTCAGCGGCCGCTGCTTCACCATCAGCTCGTAGTACTGCCGACTGTCCTTGCTCACCGCGACCTTGCAGCGCAGAGTGCGCTAGAAGAGAGGGTAGGGTATACGGTCAAACCGAGAGAAATGCGCAGGTACCCAGCGCCTCTCACCCCTTCAGGAGTGTCGAGCACGGGACGGTAGGGATAGAGCTGGTAGAAGTTGGTGTGGGGCACGAGCTTCTTGCGGACGCGACAGGGACCCTCGGTCGTGTCGAGGCGCCACTTGTCGAGACAGGACGAGCGGTCCGGTCCCCACAGGCCCCGCTCGCGCACCAGTTCTTGCTCGAGATTCGCCCACTCGTCGAGGCACCTGCGCGCACGCGCTACGAACAGGCCAGTCCGATCCTGCGCCCGCCCACCACTTCCTGACGTGCTCGTGCCACTGGTGGTACTGGGACGACTGCAGTCGGAGCAGCTCCTTCACCAGGGAGATGTGCACGCGCGTCCACATGTGGAGTAGGGCGGCGCTGACGGAGTGGCCGCCTCCGCCAGCGGCCGCGGCCGTGCCTGGGACGCTGACGCTGAACGACTTGCTGAAGTTCGACGTCGACGAAGACCGGCCCGGCGCGCCGCCGCCGCCGCCGCCCACGACGCTCGCCGACTTCCTACTCGTCCAGCGCTGCAAGCCGCCCGCCAGCTTTTGCAGCTTCTGCAATGCGCCAACAATGAAAACGCGTCAGCGGCGCCAAAGGTAGTGGCGTTCTAGGCCGAGCCACGTACCGACTGGAGCTGCTGATGAATCTGAGAGAGGTCGTGCGCGTGTCCGCGCGTCTCCTTGTCGACGAACGCCTGCCAGCACTGGCTGGCCGACTCGCCCACAAGCGACCGGCAGGCGCCCACCTCGCGCACCAGACTCGTCTGGAACTTGTCCTCGAGCACCTGCAAGCAACGCCTCCGCGAAGCTAACATCAAGCAAAACCATGCACGTGATGTCCGTGTAGGCGCCTGCGTCTAGTGTCGTGTGCAAATGACCATACGTATCGTCCTGCATGGATGCGCGTGTACCGCGAGATCTGTGCTTAGACGAGTTACGGACACAGTCGTAAGACCCCGGATTAGCTACGACTATGTACGAATAGAACTCAACTGTAGAGGTATAAGTTGGAGGGTTTCAGAGTCGCCGTCGACCCACATAGACCGGTGAAACGTTGCCACACTGTTTTACGTAGCAAACCTGTTTCTTTTGCAGGTACAGCTCTTCCCATACGCGCTCAGCTTGCTGCGATATCTTCTTGGCCGCCTTTCTGTAGTGGACGAGGGCCGCGGCCGCTTGGGGGTCGTCGTCGTCTCTGGCAAACGAGTGGGAGGGACTGGGAAGGGAATTCAATCCGATGACTGTCAGAGAGAGAACCTGGGCTCGTGCGTGGGCGAGTCGACGTGGGGCTGAACTGAGAGCATGAAGAGCAGATGGGCGAGACAGGCCACGAAGTCGGCGTCCTCGTTGGCGGCGCCGAAGAGGTCGGCACGCGCCGCCAGCACTCGGTCGAGACTCGACGACAGCGACTGCTGCGCTGCAACGCGAGGAGAGGATGCGGAATGACTGGCGAAGCGACTCACTCCCACCCACCCAGTGCGGACTCGGTGCTCCTGCTGAGCATGTGGAGCGCGCAGCGATTCAGGGACTGGAGGAGCGGGTCGGGCGGCACGCCGCTGCCCTGCTTCTTTCTCGATTGGGCGAGCAGCTTGAGGAGGAACTCGAAGACGGTGAGCGCCGACTCGACGTAGAGGCCGCTCCAGAGGCAGTCGACGAGGCGAGAGCCGAAGTAGAAGACGTTCGTGGCCAGCACGCTGTAGGAGGAGGGCAGCGCCACCGTCAGCGGCAGCGAGGACGTCTGACCGGACAGAAGGACGTCGAACGCCAGCAAGTGCTCCATCGTCGCGCGCAACAGCGCCGTGCCCAGAGCCGAGGGCGCGGCCCAGCTCCCCGCTGAGCCTGCCTCGCCCTGCGAGGCAATCGTCTGCAACGCCAGCGTCTCCGGCCGTCGCTAGCCGCTTTCGAGATTCGCCGAATAAAGGCTCACATCGAGCACGACGTCGACGGGCGCCGTCGCCTTCGTGGGGGCCGTGAAGTAGAAACTGTCGACGAGAATCGACTTCAGCAAGAGGACGACGGAGTTTCGGCAAGGGTGCTGCTGCGAGTTGCTGCTGCCCGCATTGGGCGCCGCGTCGACCGCTTGCTCGTCTGGTCGGCTTTCGTTGGGGCGCGAGTAGCTCTCAGCGCTCGGCCCCTCGTCCGCGTCGACAAAAGGGAACAATGAAGTCGTCAGCGACGTCAGGAATCCCGTCTCCAGCGCCAGTGTTGCGAACTCGGACACGTTGTGGTAGAGAAACGTGAGAAACTGCAGCGCGCACTTTGGAAACTCCACCAGCTCGGCGTGGACTCGCCAGTGCTGAACGCGACCGCTACCGTAATCTAGGAATCCGTAGCAACGAGATTCATGTACGGATTCGTCGGCGTTGAGGGACGCTCGGAGTAGCGCGAAGAGCGGTGCCACTGCCTCGGGACAGAGCTGAACGCTGCCCATGGCGTCTGCGATGGACGAATTGACGGGCAGGTTGAAGACTAGCGACCAGATACTTTCCACGGTGAAATCTGAGACGTGGTGGAGATTCTTCGCCGGTTGGCCCACCTGTGAACACACTGTTCGAGTCAGAGACCGCACGCACGCCACCCAGGCCAGCGCTCACCAGTAGTGCGAGCACGGCCATGTAGGTGTCGGCGGAGCGGCAGTGGTGTGGCAGCACGTGCTGCAGTGCCACGAATCCGGGACACTGGCACAGCTCGGGGTTGATGTCGCACTCGCCGCCTAGAGCGCCTCCGCGTCGACGAGCGCGACGACGCTGCCGTGCATCTTCGACACTCACCGACACTGCCTGCGGCGTGTGACACGGCGAATCCGAGCAGGACGCCGGCCCTGTTCCGGACCACAGCATCGGCGTCTTGGAGCCAGCCGCCACAGCCGCCCACTCCTAAGAACGTCGTTCCGGGGTCGGGCGCGCGCACTGCACGCACGGCGGCCAGGGAGGGCATCGCTGACCGTCCTTGAAGCGGGTCATGAGCGCCGGCTGTGAGAGGCAGACGAGGAGGAGGCGGAGCGCCAGGTAGACGGTGCCCGCGTGCGCGTGGCGCGTCATCAGCGCCAGTAGCCAGTCGAAGCCGAGCACGCGCGTCAGCTGCTCACACAGCTGGTAGCTGGCCGAGGCCGGCTGTGCGTTCACCAGGTAGCTGACCAGGATGTTTAGACAGCGATTTCGACAGTACACCGGGTAGGCCAGCGCCGACTCGGCATCTGCAAAAGGGCACACAAAGCTAGCTGGCTGGCATGGCAGTTAGCAGAGCCGATGGCACTGCTGTGTCCGACACAACGTACCCGCTGGCTCGGCAAAGACCTTGGCCTGTAGGTCGGCAAGGTCGAACGGCAGCTGCCTCTCGTCTTCGCCGTCCGCGATGGAGGCGGTGGCGGCAATGAACTGCCCCAGTCTGTAGCGTCGAGCGTGACGCCGCCAGAACAGGTGGAGGAGGCTCGTCGCCGCTCACTTGAGGAGGGTGGCGTTGTCGGCTGGCGGCTGGAGCAAGGCTGCGATGAGAGCGAACACCACGTCCTTCGTCGGCAACAGCAGCTGGCGCTGCTCGAGCAGGCGAAAGAGGACGCGCGCCGCGACGCCGCTCTTTCGAAGCGCTTTCAGAGCTTCCCTGAATCCAAGGCGATGAGCAGACTATCGCATGCACGTGTTCGTGGCTGTCGCCCGCCACCTCGAGTGCGTCACCAGCTCGTAGAAGTGTTCGTAGAGAAGACGCTGTAGGTCGGCCGACGCTTCCGACCAGATGTCGAGGTCGCAAAGGAGGTCCTGGAAATCCTCGCGGTCACCTGGTCCCAATAGTGGGCTAGCGAGCGCGCACGACGAACCTCAAACGCGGAAGGGTTCGTTATTCGGTCGGTTTCCGAACCGCTATCCAGCGTCCCGACAAGCGCGAACACCAAGTGCAAAATGTGCGAGTCCAACAATTTCGACTTGTCCTTCAACAGAACTGCCAGTGTCTAAACAAAGGCGTCGTGCCCCTTGGAATTGTTTGAGTCGTGCCCCTTGGAATTGTTTGATGGGGCTTGGCAATGAGAACCTGAAATGCCCTCGCATTCTGAAAGTCTTCCCGGATGGCGGAGTTGGAGCGGAGAGCGCATAGGAGCGCCTTGAGGGCCGCGTAGAGGCCGTGACCGTCCCTCGACATGGCCACGAGGCCCAGTAGACAAGACGCGCCGCCCACCGACTCCAACAATCGACCGACAGGCTGGGGACAGAACGTGCGCATTCCTGAGACATTGATTCGTCACGTTTGGCAATCCACCATCGTAGAAATCCCACAACACACCGAGATATCCGATGACAACCCCGCCAAGCGTTCGGGCCGCTCCATTGAGATGTCCAACAGAATTGTGTAGCACTCGTATTGGCGTTGCACTTTCCGTTGTCGGCAGCCCAAGCTAAATTCAACCTCATATTAGTTGAAACCGGCCCATTAAGGCACACAAAAATTGCGTACGCCCGCCATATTTCAGGCAGGCGCCGCGGGTAATTGGGAAAAGTTTTCAACCAGCAATAACACCCACTCGGCTAGGCCTCATTGTGTGGTGTATCGCCCATGCGCAAAGCTGGTTTGAAACCGCAAAAGAAAATTCGTCAAAACGTTCCAGAACACCACCGAGACGGGTGACATTCCAATTCGAAAACTCACGTATTTGGCCACCACGCGGCAGTCGTTACGCGAGTAGATCTTTCGAAGCCTTGCCATCGTCATTGTGGACGTGGAAACGGCTTGGACGCCGAAATTGAGCTTCTCTTCGGTGACGATGCCGTTTTCCTGGAAGCTGCCCGTGTGGTGGGGTCCCAGTTGGTGCATTTGCCGAATGGCGTCCGTCGACAGAGCCTCCTCGATCAGATGCGTCGGTCCGAGTCGCCAGAGCAGCTGACTCTGCTTTCGCAGCGGACCCGGAGGGGTTCCGATCTAGGAGGGGTTGGACGGTGACATCTGCAGTACTGTTTCCTACCTACTGTAGCTCCTGGAGCTGACCATGGCGTGCACTGCGGACGCCTGGTTGAGAACGGCCGCGCCGCCACCGGGATTCTGGACGACGTAGTGGAGCTTCTGCTGGGAGATCTGCTTGCCGTTGACGAAGACGGAGACGGTGCTCTGCTTGAGGACGGCGCGCTGGAAGACGACCGCCATGTGCGTCCACTGTTGGCTGTCCTCCTGCAGCTCGGCCAGGGGCACGCGGGCGAACGAGTCCGCCGGGCCCGCGTCCTTGTCCAGGTCGGCGCCGGGCGTGTCCGACTCGTGCGTGCCCACCAGCAGCGCGTGGTCGGCCGGACTCAGCTGCAGCGTCAGACACGACAGCTCGACCATGGGCTGCGTCTGCTGCTGCGAGCCGGCGCGCGGCGCCATCGGCGGCTCCGACGACGGCGTAGTAGGACCCGTGCCCGCTGCCGAGGGAGAATCGAACGTCGACCGGTCCGGTCCGCCCCCGCCGCCAGTCGCCGACGCGCCGAACCACTCGGCCAGTGAGGAGCTGCGGCGATTCAACTGCTGAGGCAGTCCCGACTGTGGAATGGACCTGGCAACCGTAATCGCTAGCCACCAACGCAGCCATGATGTGGTATATCAGGGTGTACGCGGCAGCGTACAGTACAACCCTAATATGTGAGCACTTCCTCAATGCGGTTTGTTGAATTTTCAGTCGCTTATAACTCTTGATTGCCTGAACGGATTGTGGCGAATGATAGCTCAAAAGAACCGCCTTCTAGACCGGAATCGAATGAGCCGTCCCGCGTTTTGGTACTCGAACGCGTTAAGACAAATTGTACAAAAATGTTCCAAAAAAGTGGTGTTTTTTTTTCATGTTCTGCACACACTTTTAGGGTCGCCGCTCTGGAACGCTACTGTTGATTGGGACGAAACTTGGCGTGAGCACGTAGTATATGATGGCAATTTTGTGCCCCAAGGTAAATTTATCTAGGTGCTTCGGATCTATAGTTATGGCCGATTTGGTCATTTTTCGAAACATAGTCGTTTTATTTTGGCCAAAACCCGACAAGAGTAAAAGTCGAAAAAAAGCCGAATAAACCCCAAAATGTTTTTTGATTTTCGTGAACAGCTTTACAAAGAATGTCTGGGGCGCTTGCATGATATTTGAAATTCTCACCACATAATGAGATATTGGCAACCAAAATTTCGGCAAATCCGACCAAAAAAAGTTTGTCACCTATAGGCGCTTCAACCGTTCGTGACACCGCTGTGCTGTAATGACAAAAGTTAATCGTCCAGACTTGGAATAGGTTACTTTCGACAAATGGGAGCGCTCCGATGCCCGTGTCTCTGTCAGCCCTCTTCGAAAGGCCATTTTTTAGGTGTTTTGTTCCAAAAGTTTGTTAGCTATAGACGCTTCAACCGTTCGTCGCAGAGCTGTGCTGTAATGATGAAAGTTACTCGTCTGGACCTGGAATAGGTCACTTTCGAGAATGGGAGCGCTCCGATTTCCATGTTTCGCAGCTCGACCCTCTTGGCGCACCCCCATTTTGGGCAAAATTTGGATCTATGATCGTGCATTATTTTTCATTTCCTGAACGAATTCTGGCGCGTGATAGCACAAAAGAAGCGCATTCAAAGGGGGAATCGGTCAAGTCATAACACGCTTCCATACGCTTGTGCATTACCGAGAAGTTTTTGGAGATGGCAGGACCCACTTTACATAACAAGCTTCTTGGTTCGTCGCCCACTCGCGCCTGCATCAATTGGACGGAAACCTCGCAGGCATCTATGCTCCACATTAAAAAATGAAATCGCCAGAGGGACTCTTGCTACATGCCAGCTATGGTTTACTGGGCACATTCTTCTTTTTACCATGTTCCCTAAATCAAGAGGTCGCTGGTTCGAATCCCAGTAACGCCTGCCTGTGCCTTTGCACGTGTCCCCTTGGGAAACCCATCAGCGTTGCTTTACTGCAGGGTCTCCAGTCCATTCCACATTTTTTGTCTCTTTTCTAGGTTCTTTTACCAGAATTTTGGTTTTTGAGCTGGGAAAAATATTTATGGACGAACGCTCGCTACAGCCCCTGATACATGAAAATAACACATCTGCACACCCGCACGCACGCACGCACGCACGCACAATGTGTACAGTGGTACACGCTTTTCATAAGCTTTATGGTGCAACACTGAGCATGCGTCCGTTCTGGTCTGCTGCTGTGGGTTTGTATGTTTGTGCGTGCGTGAGTTTTTGATTAATCTTTCTTTTACGAAAAACACTGTATCAAGGACAATTTTGCAGGTGGCTGCAAAAAAGGAGAATATGTGACGCTCCTCTAGGCCCAGTTTGAAAAAACGCGGTATTAAAAGTAGCCACTTCATCAGATGATCAACTGCAGTTTGGACAAACCGTGTATAATCGAACCAAGCGCAGCAACACGTCACATATTCGGCGTTTGTTATGCTTTCCATTCCTTGGACTCAGAGACGAGAGCGGGCCTTGTCCTTGACTGTACGTCTACAGATGGCAGTTCCGTCCGTCCATAGGTACAGGCTAACAGAAGCGGAACAAAGATGAACGAGAATCGAAGATTGAATGTAGGGTATACAATGTACTTGGTACTCAAGATCGTGAATTGATGGTGCATATCACTTACTGTAAGGGCAAGCCACATTTAAAAATTTAAGATGGGCAGGGTAGCGAAATTATTTATGCAGAATCTTTGGCTGTGTGCCCTGTCCATCCATACGATGCCTAATGAATGATGTGCATCGTCAGAGAGATGAAAGAGTTTGTGAGGGTGGATTGATAGTGGTAGTGTTGTGGCTGTGTGCGATGGCTCGCACAACAAACGCCGAATATGTGACGTGTTGCTGCGCTTGGTTCGATTATACACGGTTTGTCCAAACTGCAGTTGATCATCTGATGAAGTGGCTACTTTTAATACCGCGTTTTTTCAAACTGGGCCTAAAGGAGCGTCACATATTCTCCTTTTTTGCAGCCACCTGCAAAATTTTCCTTAATTACGTATGGACGGACAACCTCGTGACGGTTAGCAGTCGCACAGGGTGCGCATCGATGCGTTGTCCGCCAAAGCGCTCGATGTAGATCCAGAAGACAAAACTGAGGCCTGCCAGGGGTGGGAACTGTCGCTCGCCCATTCCGACTCCGCCGGCGCTTGCCGACGCGTCCGTCCCCGTGCCGAAAGCAGAAGAGCCGTTCGTCAGACTGGGTGCTATGCTCGGCAAGAAAATGCAGCCGAAGCCTTCGACCGACATGTCGAACTCGACGAACGGCGGAGAGCCCAACGCGACACGGTGGTCCTGGAGACGGGATATTTACAGATGGGGAACCATCAGCGGGCTGCCTCACCCTAGGCGTGAGCATGGACACAAGAGTCTTGACTCGGTTCAAGGGCACCGGTCCTCCTTGCGTCGTCGTCTCTGCCGGCACCGTCTGCGCGGATGCGTTGTCGGTGGCGGCGTCTGCGCTGGAGGCGTGGTGCGAGTCGAGCGGTCGGCAGCAGAGAGGCATGTCGAGTCTGAGGAAGGTGCGCAGCTCGCGCGGCTGCATCGCCTGGGCGCTGAGGCGCTCGAGCATGTAGTAGAAGGGCTCGGCCATCGCGGGCACGGCCACCGCCCCCTTGTCGGCAGCGGCGGCGACGACGAGGGAGCGACGGTCGCCGCTGTCGTCGTCTTCCCGGGGCGCGGTCAGCAGCTCGCGGGCCACGGAGAAGAGGCGGCGCGGCAGGCCGCTCTCGCACATCACCTGCTGGTTGCGCTCGCCGCGCACCAGACTCCGCAGCAGCTCGCTCGCGAACAGACGACACGACCGCGCCCACTAGACGACGAGCAGTTGTCATTGCTCACCGTATGCGCATGGAAGATCAAGGAGAGACAAGTGTTCACTGAATCGTCCGCATGCGTGATGGAGGGCAGGAGGTCGAGAATGCAGAGTACGGCGCCTGGATGCACGATGATCGCCTCCACGGCTTGCGGGAACAGCGCCGGCCGATTCTGGTTGCCGTTCGTCATACACGCCGCTGGTCTATACATAGAAACAGTGATTGTCAGTTCAGGCTAGACCTGCTCATATGAATATAGGCACGAGCACATACCGTAACTCAGATATATGTATACAATGTACACTGTATGCAAAAACAGCATGTACATGACGACGTGCACGTGAACAGTGGTTCCGTGTATAAGATGTCGCCCAAATGTATACACTGTCTCCAAATTAAGACCACAATGTCGACGCATACGCACTTTTCATAGTTGTCCAAGGCCATATTGTAGAGCAGTCGGAGAATGTACACCACTGAGAGGATGTCAGCTGGCATGTCGGCTGGAATCTTTCTGAAGAGGCGCGCGACCGCACTTCGTGTTCTACGTGTGGAAGTTGATTGAGAACGCAGAAGCAGACTTGTCTTCTAGCTGCGAGTGAAACACCGCGTTGATCTGGCCGAGCCGAGCGCACAGGTCTGCCAGGGCGACGTCCGAGTGGGCGGGGGGAGGGCCGAGGACGCGCCGACTGCCCGGCTCGCCGCAGTCCAGACAGCCCGTCAGGCGCAGACTGACGGCCAGACTGTCGAAGCGCACCTACGAGTCGTGCCGGCGCTTCTAGAAGCAGCTCTGAGACCACAGCGCCGACACACGACGCACCTCGGTGGCGAAGTGGCGCGCGTTGGCCGGCTCGAAGCGCATCGACATGGTGAGCACCTTGAAGACGAGGTGGAGGAACTCGAGCAGCTCCAGGCGGTACGACTCCGCCGAGCGCGCCTCCTCCCACGTCTGCAATGCATCCATGGACAGAAGGATCAGCAACCCTGACGACTGGGGCGCTACCTGTAGCCAGAGGCCGGCCGGCGGCTGCGCGAGACTCGCCTCGAGGCTGAGTAGCACCGACATGAGACAGAGGTAGCCGCCCGACCGCCGGAGCGACATGCGAACCTTGTGCGACTCACGCAACACGCACAGCAGGAACTGCAACCAATTGCCAGAGTCCTTCCCGGCTAGCACCGGCCGGGACAAGGGACGCGGGCGCGCGCAGACCTTGAGGACGACGCTCTTTAACGCGACACTCTGCGGGGGGTACGTGTGCAGGATGGAGAGGAGGAAGCTCATCTCCTCGTCGCCGCCCGTCGACATGAGCATCTGCTGGACGAGCTGCAGCAGCGAGGGCCGCCACTCCTCCGCGCCCTCGCAGCAGATCATCTCCTGCAGCTGCCGCGACCAGCCCAGCTCGCGGAATAGCTCTACGTCGACAGACGCGCTCACTCGACTGCTCTGCACGCCGCGCTAGCAGAGCGCACTTACTGGCATTGGCCGCGTTGGCCTTGACTAGCATCGTCATCATGTCCGCGCAGAGGAACGCCAGCGTTCGCTCCGTCGTCGACAGAGAGGAGAGACCTGTCAGCGAGGCGAGCCTCTTCCAGTTTGCCCAGTGCCGACACCCCCCCCCCCGTCCCCCGACTGCGGACCTTCCTCTCGAATGCGAACAGAGTATGCGGCGGCGGTTGAAGCGACCACCTCCAAAATGCCCACTTCCCTGAAGACGTCCTTGAAGACGGCGCTGTAACTGAGGATTCGAAAGCAGCTCTGCACGCACAATACACAGCTGTCGGCGCAACTGAAAATGTCAGCCTATCCCAAGGAACACCGAATTTCGAAGGCCGTCAACAGACTTTTGCGTCTTCAGCACGACGCACAGCGTAATGAACTCCTTGCAGGGGACGTGATTCAAATGGAACACCACATACTCCAACAGTTCGAAGAACTTGGTCTGAAAGCATACGCACTGTTCGGACATGCGCAGTCCTCGTCAGGAAGAGCCGTGCCCAGCGACTCACTTGTACGTTCTTTCCTTTGCTGGTGATCACCTCCGCGAATTGACCGAGCGTGCAGCGCTGGTCGAGAATAAAATAATTGGCCGGATCCGCAGAGTAAATGCTATTGATTACGTCGAGGACGCAGCAACCGATCTGCGCGTTCCGACTCTGCAAGTGGGACACGTCTACGTGGGGGGGGGGGCAGCGGCCGGGGAGGGGGCCGTACGCGAACGAAGACGCGCTCTAGGACGGAGAAGGCGTCCACGTTCCTGACGGAGCAGCCGAGGCCCTTGGGCTGGGGCAGCACGAAGCCGGGCAGCGCGTACAGGCCGCCGCCCACGGCCGCCTTCAGCTCCTTCGTGCCAGCCGTCACGGCCGAGTTGAACATCAACAGGAGATTCTTCAACGAGTCCAATACGGCCGCGTCCGCGTCCAGCTCGTGGCTGCAAGGACCACGGTTCCAGTAGAGTGCAGCGCGAAGCGGAGAGCAGCGGGAGGACAGACTCGATGACGAAGTCGGCGACGAATTCGTAGCCGGCCGCCTGTTGGAAGTCGTCGAGGAGGACGGCCGTGACGGCGGCCGAGTCCTTGAGCAGGCAGAAGAGGCAGACGATCATGTCGGCCTTCTCGCACGCAGACGGCGCCAGCGGACGGCCGTCGCCGCCGGCGCGCGCCGCCGACTCCCCATCCCCCTCCCCCTCCTCTTCCCCGTCCTCCTCCTCCTCCGACGCCTTCCCCACGGCTGGGCACTCGTAGGACAATCTGAGATTCTGCAGGAAGTGCGCCAGACAGCGCTTGGCTGCAACGAGAGAAGCGAGCAGTGGGAACGCCGCGAGCAAAAGACAAGATCCTTTTGCCGTACAATGTATATATTTGATGACGGTCTGCGAGAGTATTCGGGCGGAGATGACGGTGAGGAGGTGGGAGGCGACCTTGCGCCAGCGCTGATTGTACGCGGGACACCAGGAACTCGAGCCCGTGAACAGGAGACCGAGGTCGTCCTTCTTCGACAGCTCTTCCCCCGTGCAGCTCTGACTGCACAGCACCGTGAGCAGCTGAATCGACACGCGTCTGCGCACAGCTGCAGAAATGGCGGCTGGGCTGACGGTGCGCACTTCGACAAAGGTGTCCTCGAGGAGCTGGCGCCTGCACTCGTCGACCGGCCGAGCGCGGTTGTCGAGGAGGGGCGGGAGGTCAAAGAAGAGGTAGAGGCAGCGGACGAGCGTGCTGGGCAGCGAGGCGCGACACGCCGCCTCGACAACGGCCAGACTCGACGACTCCACCAGCCGCAGCAGCGAGCGCAGCAGCATCCAACCGTACGGCGACGACGACGCAGCCGACGCGCCCCCAAGCGCCGTGTCGGCATCGGGCTGCAGAAAGTCGACTATCGCCACCGCTGCCGCCTCTGAAATGGCGACGAAGCGCTGCAGCGTTCAGGAGTGTCATGATATGCAGCACTGCGTTCCGACATCCACAAAGATGCAGTGTATAGGTAGGTGTACGTACAGGTGTAACGTCCGCAGGCGCGTTCAATCTGCAGCTAGGAACATCAATCGGAGAGGGTCAGGCAGGATTCCATGTTTCTCCCGTCGTTTCACGTCTCCGGCCAGTGCGTCCGCTCTGCCCTCGAGCAATGCTCGGACCATACGCGACAAGCGTGCCCGCGTCTGTGTGCCCCTTCCGAGAGTCCCAATGAAGAGTGTAACGACGCGAACGCAGGTTGCCCATCAGAACAGGCAGTGAAGCAAAAACATCTTTTCGACGCTCGCGCTGCCACACAGCTGAGCTGATGGAATTTCCAAGCATGGCCGCGCCTCGGTCCGCGTGGCCTTTCGGGCTTTGTTCGGCGCTCCAAACAGACGGCGGCTGGGACAGTGGCGGACGGCTGGCGGCGAGAGGCGATCGATAGCGCCTCTTCGATGGGCTGTCTGTCGGGTGTCGGAGACCGCTGAGCGCTCCGCGTGGCAAGGTGGACCGCGACGCGACGCCCTCCATATCCCACACGCGCGAACGAGGCGCGGGCTAGAGGCGTCGCGCAGGGCACACAGCCATGCCCTTCCACGCCCCCACCCGAGCCACACAATACCCAAGAGCAGCCTAACAGCGCTTCCGCTTCGACAATCAATCAAAGCAGTCCGAAATACCACCACACGCACAACGCAACACGGATTCCGTGTCACGGACACGCAGAAAGGCGCGCAGACACAAAGCGATACAATGCCAGCAGTGCGTCTACTTTCTCTCGGGACAGAAGCGCAAAAGCCAACATCGCAAAAAACAAGAGAGGAGAGGCAGGAGTGCAACTTGTTGTACACAAACTGAATTGGAGGAAAGAGAAAGCAGCGACTGCGAACCAACCGGTGCTCTGGTTGGCAGCTCGGCTCTTGATCTCCTGCACGAACAACCTGGCAAGGTGGCCCGTGAACTGAGCCATCTCTTTGAACTGAGCTGGCAGCTCCGCAGGGGACCACATTTCGGCGGTCTGTACACAGGGAAAGAAACGCCATCACAGACTCAAATGGGCCTCCCAAGCAGTGAAGTACCTTCATCCAGAGCGGCAGAAGCTTCTGGAGCCGCTGGTCGTGCTCTCTCGCGCCGCGAGACGGCGTCTTGCAGAAGTCGCTGTACGTCTTCCGCAGATGCATCAACGTCAACGTCCGGTCCGCCTGCTCCGACGAAGACGACGACGCAAGCTCGTTGGCCGGAGCACACCTCTTAGACGCCATTTCCAACGCCGAACAGCACGACGACACTCCACAGCTTTCTTTGATCAATTAATAACCTAGAACTCCCTATTGACAGCCGGCTGACGGCTACGAACGAACACACAAACGGCTACCGTATAGCAAGAAAATGCGTTTTTCTGCAAGAACGCTTCAGTGCGCATCGAATTATACTGTACTGGAATTTTTGAATTTGTGGTTTTACCAGCTGCTCGTCTTGAAACGCCAATGCGGCAGTCGACGAGACAGTCACAGAGGTGGCAGTGGACGAATGCAATGCAGATTGCGCGAAACACGAAACGCAATGTTTTCATTCCCGCCCGTCCCCCTTTGCGGCAAGTTCTCATGATATGAAGTGGTCTGCCGCGTGCAACGGACGAGCGGCAAGAGCTACGATCGCTACAAGGCGCAGGTGTTGCAAGGCTGGCGTTGTCGGCTACTCGTCGGTTCGGGTGTGTCTCGTCGTTGACTTCGAGCCTCCAACGCACTCTCTCACTTGCGGACCGTATCAACGCAAGTCGGAACGGAGAGAGAGGGCAACGCAAAGCGCAAAACACTGAGACTGACTAGCCGGCCAAAGAGGTCGCGAGAATGGGCGAGCGGAGCGAGGCCGGCCTTGCATCCCTCTTCATCCCCCCACAAAACCATCCGCCCGGATGTTTTGGGATATCCCAGTTCCTCCCCCCGGAGTAATTGGGATAGAAAAGAGGCAATCCCAATCCCCCCCCCCCTCATCCTAAATACTCCCCCAGTGATTTTCAGTGCAAAATTTCAGCGCGTTCTCTTGGCATGTTGTTTCAGTGCAGTGGTGTACTAAACATCGTCCGTACATATGCTATGCGTACCTGCGTATCAGGCAATCTGAATCTCGGTGAGTGTGGCTGGTCTCGGTGGGGCGCATGCGCTGTTTTCGCTGGTTTGTCATTTGCGTAGGTTTTCTGATGCGAGTTTCCGTTGGTTTTGTGTGCTCAAAACGCTCAATTGTTTTATTCGCCTCACAGGTTCGAGAGCTTATCGAGTTTCATAGTAAATTTGCGCCGATTTAATATATACATTTCTAAACTCAATCGAACTTTACCCATCTTCCAACGCTCTAATATCATAACGCGGAACATTAATCTCTTGCAAAACTTAGAACATGCATTGACTTCCACATGTAAATCAGAGTGTTTACGTTATAGAACCGTAAATTTCGATCCGGTGCGTGAAGCGAACTGAAACTTTGCGGAAATCTAAGTTGGATACCTATTTCCATGTATGCAAATTTTCATCGAAATTGATTGAACAACACTGGCTCAGTGTGCATTCAAACCTTGATACTCTAGGGTGAGACACACCATGTACAGTTTTCACAGTCACTGTGTCGCAGAGTTCACTATGTTGAGGGGGATGTTTTGGGATAAGAGGGGAGGAACTAGGATACCCTACTTTATCCCACTTTATCCGGCCGGATGGTCTGGGATATCCCAGTTTGTCCGGGGGGATGTTTTGGGATGGGGGAGGAAGAGGGATACGACACCGGCGCAAGAACGCAACGCAACGCAAGAAATAACGAACGCATATGCAAATAATCAAGTATCGTAACTTATGAAATTTGCATATTTTTTTAATACAACACAACAATACCGTATCAAGTAGTCACTTCGCCACACTCAGAGTTTATTCCTCTTCCTTACAGTACTTTAATGTCGTTATACACGCATGACTCTAACTCTGGGACAGAAGCAAGTAGAAACTTGCACTTTCACTGTAGCCCGCTTTTTTAAGCGTTCCTAGTCAAAGTGTGTGTGTTCGTCCGTCATGTCGGGTTCTAGCTTCGGCTCGCCGTCGCCGTCGACTATGACGATGCTGACGAACGTGGCGCCAGTGGGCTACACGCCCGTCATGGCCTCCGCCGCTCCTGTCGAGCTCCAGAACACGTCGACGTCCACGTTCTGCGCTGTCGACAAAGTGCTGGACTTTCTTCGCAGCAACGGATTCGCCGTGAGTCTGTCTGCCGATTTTGTTGTTGCTGTGGCGATGTGCCAATATTCGCGACATCCTAGGACGCGGAAAGGGCGCTGTCGGCAGAGCTGGCGGGAACGAGCGGCGGTGTGGGTGCCAGCGGGACGTCAGCGGCTTCGGCGGACGAGGAACTCTTTGACGACGCCGCCGCCGACTCGGGCTCGACCGCAAAGGTCAAGCCGTCCATTGCCACCGTCGGCGACGATGCGGCCGCTGAGAAACAGTACGCAGTCGACCTCCTCCTAACACCCGCCCAATCTTCTTATTGCCTTCTTCTTGAGGCCGTGGCCTAGGATGACTGTCAGTCGCGACCACATACAGTATTCTAGGGCGGAGCAGTGCCACGCGCTAACGGCAGCGTACGAAGCGCTGGCCAGTTTTGTCGATTCGAGTCTCGACGTCTACAAGGTCAGTCGTCAGTTTGCTGTTCTCTGCAGATCGCGCGTGTCCACTGTTTACAGGGCGAGCTGAGTTGCTTGCTCTTTCCACTACTGACGCACGTGTATCTGTCGTGCGTCGCGTGCAAGCAGCTGGAGGTGGGGCGCGCCTTTCTGGAGCTGCACGCGGACGCGCTGCCCTCCATCTGGCAGAGGGACGCGGCCGCGCTGCGCCAACTCACTTCCGACAGGCACATACAGCTGCGAAAGGAACTCGTCTACTTCCGGTACGCTCCCATCACAGTCACCTTCATAACTAGTGCCAGCACGCGTGCACTTCGTATTTGAAGGGAGAACCGTTTTCTGCTTCGACTGGCGAAGCCGTGTCTGGGCAGACTGCGGCCGCTGCTGGTGCAGAACCCCAAGTTGCACTCGCTCGTGCAGAGCACCGTCAAGATTGAGAGTACGCTGACCATCCCATGCCCTCGTGACTTCTCTCTGCCTCAGCCTCCGCAAAGTGTGCTCATCCGTTCAGCTGGGGACGAGCAGACGAGGTCGCGTGCTGCGATGGAGTTGACGCTGGGCAGCTGGCGGGGAGAGTGTTCCAAGCACGGTGCGCGGCGCGCTGGCACTTGCCCTCCCTGCGTGCTTGTCCTCCGTCACGTCGGCCGTGACTCTAGACAACGTGCAGCAGCTGTTCAACGGTCTCCTGAAGGAGGACCTGTCGGACGGCGCGGACCTCTTGATGCCCATGTCGAAGAAGAAGCGCGCCAAGATCGAGAAGGAGCGCCGAAAGGTCGAGGGCAACGTGCCGCCCTTCGATCGCATTCCCCTGCCAGAGTGGTCAGCGCCTGCCATTGTCGTCGGCGCTTGGACAGCACCTCGCGACCGCTTGGGATGGATGGTCTCAGGTCCGACTGGTACCGCGAGGAGCTGTACCACAGTCAGAAGGTCGTCTCGAAAGCGGCCAGGATCGCCGCGGACGCTCCTCCTTCCGTCTGCCTCTATACAGTGGCGAATGCGAACGCCTCGTGCGTCGTCCCTCTCGGTGTCGAGGCGAGACTGGCGCACAGCGTTCGGTCATCCGCTCGTCTTTTCAGCCTGTGCAGCGTGGACGTGAGCGAGGACAGCAGCCTGGTCGCGGCCGGCTACGAGGACAGCCGAGTGGAGCTCTGGTCGCTGCTGCAGCCCAGCTCCCTGCTCGCCATGAAGGAGCGCTCCGAGCTCGAGCACCTCGACCCAGACGCCGGTACGGGCCGAACGCTGCTGCGTCTGCCCCTCCCCATATGCTAGTCGCCAGCGCGCGCGCGCACGCGCAGACGACGCGAAGTCGAGCTGCTTCGACGAGAAGTCGGCGAAGCGACGCCTCAAGTTCGCCGGCCACTGCGGACCCGTCTACGGCGTCAGTCTCAGTCCCGACCGACGTCTGCTGCTCAGCTGCTCCGAGGATGCCACCGGTGCGCGTTGACCCCCGCGCCGCCCTCTGAGGAGAGTGCAGCCTCGCCCGCAGTGCGCCTGTGGAGCGCGGAGCTGCGCACGAACCTGGTGGTCTACCGAACGGGTAGCTGTCCCATTTGGGACGTGAAGTTCGCACCGCGCGGCTACTACTTCGCGACGGGCAACGCGGACAACTCGGCCGTGCTGTTCGCCACCGACAAACTCCAGCCGCTGCGCATATTCACCGGCCACTTTGCCGACGTCAACGTAAGCGTCGTTGGGCGCCGTCCCAGCGGCAATTGTCGCACGCTGCTGCTGCTGCAGACGGTCGAGTTCCATCCCAACTGCAACTACGTGGCCACGGGCTCGGACGACCGCACGGTCAAGGTGTTCGACCTCTTGAACGGCATCGGGATGCGACTGTTCACGGGACACAAAGTGGGCGGTTGTCGGCTCCCCATGTCGCCACGACGCGCGCGCGCTCGCCTGTTCAGACGAGCGTGTCGAGGCTGCGATTCTCGCCAGACGGCAAGCTGCTCGCCTCCTGCGGTATGATGCGTCCGCGAGCGCGTGACGCGAGAGGTGGCAACCGACCCCGGCCCGTGGTTCAGACAAGGATGGGCTGGTGCAGATCTGGGACGTGGGCATGGGCAGGGCCATGGGTCGCGTCAGTCTCAACGAGGGCGCCGGCGCCGAGCTGTCTCTCCAGCCCACCGCCCTCGAGTTCAGTCGCGACTCGTCCGTCCTCGCCATCGGTCCGTGGCGCCTTTTTCCTCGGAGGGCGGGCTGACAAGTTGGCAACCGTTTCAGCTGGCATGGACAACAAGCTGCGCTTCGTCAGTGTCGACGCGGTCAGCCGGCTGCAGGGCCAGCAGTCGTGGGAGGGCGGGTAGGGGCGCGTCGTGCAGCAGAGCAGCGGTGACGCCGAGCCGCAATCGCCTGCGTGTGCAGAAGTGCCGGCGGCGGCGGCGGCAACTGGACGCCGACGCGACTCGCGCCCTTCTGCACGTTCCTCACGAAGAGAACGCCCATTCTCGGCCTCCACTTTACGCGCTCCAACGTCGCACTCGCCGTCGGCCCCTTCATGCAGTGACTGCGACGGCCGCGCTCTCAGCAGCAGTGCCCTTCGACTCGTCGCCGCCATTCGCCAACATACCTTATTTCTTGTACGCAACACGTACATACGTGTGTTACCGGTGTACGGCGTAGCCTACCCACCCATGTGTACGTAGAGAAAGTCCATCCGATCACTGGAATTGGGAATCCGAAATACGTTCTCTGCAACCGGCTGATTTGTACAGCGCTCCACTCAGGTGGCACGACAGCGTTGTGCTGTTCATTTCGGAACTGTTGGTGGTAGGAGTCGAGAAATCCACTGTAGTACGGGGCACCGCAATACTTGTTGCGTCCGTTATAGTAGTTGGGGCCAGGGGCGTATCCAGGATTGGAATCTGGGAGGGGCAAAAACCCATCTGTAGGGGGCAAAGAAAATGGTGTTTTTCTAAGGTGTCCTTCCGTCGGCAGACAGCAACACTTCTTAATTTGAGGACTTTGTCGAATTGTTGGCCATGTACGCGCTTCTGGGAATCCGAAAACGGTTCATCGGCGCGTAAACCACAGCGTCGCAGGCGAAAATTTAATATTTGTGCAATAAATGCTCCTCAATGGCCACAAAATCACCTCAGGAGCATGGGGAACAGATTCAACATGGTTGGAAAGCTCAGTGCAGTCAGTGCAGGTTGTGTCACACAATAGCTGCAGGCTGACCTGTGTTTACTCCATGCCCAGTTACACCCGATGCCCACCGACCAGCTTAGATAGGTGGACAGCCTCTCTACACACCCGCCTGCCCTTCCCTATGTAAATCCAGCTTGTTGAGTGTGTGGCAAAATGTCAACAGCGCCTCAGGCTGAATTTTTCACATTTTGGGAACGCAAATCGTAAGGAGATCGACAAAAAATCTGCAGAAACAAAGATGTGTACATGTCGGTCAAGACTACTGAGAAATCTGGGGAGGGCAGTCTGGACATCTGGGGAGGGCAATTGCCCCAACTGCCATCCCCTGGATACGCCACTGGTTGGGGCTCGCCGTTAAAGGTTATGACCTGGCGCATATCTATGGTAGATTCAAACAAAAGAGTGTACAGAAGCCGTTTTTGCGCAAAGTGTACACTCCGACTCCGAATACCACTCGTGTTGCAGCGACCAGCGAGGGAGAGTCGACTGACGGTGGTGACGCAGACGCAGAAGTGCACCTGCCACACAGTTCTTTGGAATACGCACACCACAGCAGTAATTTACTCCGTGGGGCTCTGTCCAGCGCAGGTGGCGCGCAGTGGGCACGAGGTGACGTCGCAAGCAAAAAGTGTACTTTGTTCACAATTTATTAATCTTGAAGCCCGTGGCTGCTCACGCAATCTCCACCTGCAGTGCTCTTCTCGGAATTACGAACCCCGAGGGCACACCAGTTTTTACCCTCGCGAGTTGAATGTGGGTTGGGTGAACGTGTGTTTGTGAATGGGAGCGGTCCGTGACTGGTTAGCTGAGGTAATACCTAGTCCCCTGGTTTGGAGGCGGGGGCGCGATATTGGCTACTCGGGTTATTTTTTGTTGAAACACACCACTGCAAAAGAAAAACAATTCGGAAGGGAGGGGGGGGGAGGTGGCAGGGGGGGGCAGTGGTGGCAACAACTTGACGGGTAGTTCGGGGAAAGGTGCACCGTTCAACTCCCCCCCCCCTCACTCCCGGCACCGTTCACCAGACATAATAAGGTTGCCCCGAGAGCACCTTTGCACCTGCATCCTTCTGGCTCATTCCGCCATTGGCGCCATTGCGCAATGAGCTTCTCATTCGGACCATTCTTGACTCGCACCATCAGCTAACGATGGATGCCAACGACGCGCTGACAGTCGTTACCTCTCCCCTGTTGGTCCTGTACATCGTGCTGTTGTGGACGTTGGTGCGCTGTAGAAAGACGGAGCCGTTCAACCAGTCCATGTACCAGCTCATGCGCGTCCTCGGCGCCTGCGACGTCTGCTGCACTCTCTTTCTGGGCGCCTACAGGTCACTGTGCCGCCATTTCACCACGATCCTTGGAGGGAAAACGTTCGCGCTGCTATTCTTTCTGCTTCAAGTCAGCTTCTGAGCGTGATCTTTGGACCGTGATTATCACGCTCACGCTCCACCAATCCGGTTCGGTTTTCTCAATTGATTCTCAAAAAATTTAGGAGGTCTCTCACGTCTCCACGAATTGGCTCCAAGCGCTGATCGCAGTGAACCGAATGAGCGCAGTGCTGTTTCTGACGAAGTATCAGCGCATCTGGACCGACCGAGTCATGCTGGCCATCTGGGTGCGAGGACAAAGACGTAACTGGAGTAATACACACTCGTGTTCAAACAACGCCAGTACTCGTTTGCTTTTGGACAACTTGTTTGCACTCGTGCATGCCGCGGTTCGCTTCGCACGTTTCGCTAGAGCCATTGGGCCTTTAGCTCTTTCTGTGCGGCTATGGAGTCTTCACGGTCCTGTCCGTGTACGTGTCCTACGGCTTCGGACTGGTCTTTGACTTCGACCACGCGAACTTCCTCTATGCCAACATCTCTGCAAACGCGCTACTCACCACAGTCGACTACTACGTCTCCGCTCAGTACGCGCTGTTCATGCTCGCGGTCCCGGTGGTGTTCCTCTGCTACACGGTCGCGGTGTTGGGCCTGAGAAGGCTGTACAAAAGTCTCGGTAAAGCGTGTCGTGAATGAAGTCGAATCGGCAAAAACATGCTCATCCGCATCCACAGGCTCGAGTACCATCGAGGAGCGGTCAAGGCGTCGGCGTGAGGCAAAGCTGCTGCTGGTGGGAGTGCTGAACGGCTCGAGTCTGCTCGTCAGCGTCGGTCTCTTTCCAATCCGCGACCTCCACCCCTACGTCGCGATCGCGCACGACGCTGTCATCTTCTGCTACTTCACGGGCAACCCGCTCGTTTACCTGTCAGTCGACAGTGGACTAAGGAACGAGGTATCTTCAGCAACTCGAAAAATGACAAATGACCAAACGGCAGCAGGCAACCAGTCAAGAGAGCGACGTCTTGCTTCAGGTGAAGCAACTCGTCTTTCACTGCGGGAAAACGGCAGCTCCACAAACGACATCCATTGCGAATACGACTCGAAAGCGTTAAACAAAGACAGACAGAGGCAGCGTCCAAGTCTCAACGAACGAGCAGTTGACATCGTTTGTTTGTTCGTGTTCGTTTGCTCATTTGTTCATCTTGTATTCGCGTCGAACTGTTTTGGAACGTTTTCCCTCGATAGATATTTTGCAAAGCCAAACAACACATTCAGAGCCGTACTGGTCATTTCAAAGCAACAACACAAAAGTTTGGCACACGCTTGCGCTTGTGTCTCAGGCGTCGGTCATGTGTTTGTGCAGGAATCCGCAAAGAAAAGAACCACAGGCGGACAAAGCTCGGCAACGAAAACATCAACGGTACACAGATCACTAGAGCGCCGACCTCGGATGAGGGTGACCATCAATGGGAGCTTGAAGTCGGCCCAACAAATCGGCTCGGCAACTGGCGTCGCAATCTAGCGGAGCACCGCTGTTGAAATGCCTACACGCAACTTTTGTGTCTTTTGAACGAGATGGCGTGCACTAATGTGGAGGTGATCTGCCAATACTTGAGAAATTTGTCGAAAAGATCGTTGTCGCTTTTTAATCGGCCAACTAGGCGGTGCCATTCGGAAGGCGACAGGTCTCGCATGCCATAGTCGCGCTAAAACCGGGCTTGAGTGCTCATCACTAGCTCTGCGACGTGTAAAATGTTGCTCGCCTTGGCACTGTATTCGAGTTGCCACCGAGGCGCTTGTGTCTGGCGCCGGCTTGCCGCCTCCACGTCCAGCGTGTACGTGTCGAAGTCGAGCATTTTCTGCAGCGGCGGCAGGGGGTGGTGCAGCACGGTCGGCAACGGTGGGCTGGCTCACCCAGGTGGAGTGGTCTCTGGGTCCGTCGAAGGTGAACACGCGGTAGGAGGGATTGCGGAACTGGCTCGTCGTCACGCTGGGCGTCATGAAGGAGACAGCGCTCGGCCTCGCGCCCTCGTAGTAGACGGCGAACTGGTCGAAGTGCTCGTGGCCGTGCAGCAGCGCCGTGATCGTCGACTCGAAGCTGCACAGCACCGACACCACGAGTGGAGTGCCGGCGAACGAGACACCGCCACGTGGAAGAAAGCGCAACCGATTGATCAGGCGGTATAAGTTCTGGGACCAGCTCGAGTCGCGCAGGAGTCCTTGATGCGCCAGCAGATGCACCTTCTCGCCCGCCCTCTCCGCGGCCAGCAGCTCGTCTCTGAGCCAGTGCAGTGACCTTTCTGGGTCGGTCTGATTCAGGAACACCCAACTGAATGCGATCACTTTTCTGCGTTGATCTGCACGAAAAAGTATTCGACACGAACAAGTTGTGCTCAAGATTGTAGTTGGTATTGAGCGAAATGAGCCTGAGGCCGGGAAAGACCCGCTTCGAGTAGGACGCTCTTCTGCGAATGTCACTGGTCTGCTTCGGTTCTTCCGCTCGCCAGATGGCCGGCAGCTCTCCATAGAGCCAATTCAGCTTGTACTTTTTCCTGCCAGTCCCGACGGGGAAGCTGAACGCGCAGCCGGCCTCGTGTTGAGGCGTATGCGCAGCAGGTAGAAGTGGGCGACGGCGCACAAGTTGAATGGGACGACGTCGTGGTTGCCAATCGCTGAGAAGACCCGCGTCGCCGGAAAGTAGTGCCGAAAGAGAGCCGCCAGCTTCCTCAGCTGCCGAATTGTAGTAGCCTTGTTGATGTCGGGCCACGAGTGGTCGATCAGGTCCCCCGTCCAGTAGATCAGGTCAAACTGTAGTCGGTCGATGGAGTCAAAATGCCGCCTAACGCATCAAACACCCCCTACCTTTTCTTTGCTGCTCAGCTGCTGGAACAGATTCTCGACGGTGCGGTATGGCAGGTCGCATCTTGCGACTGTGCCCCAATACCCCGCTGGCTGTTTCACTGAATGAAGCAAGTGTCGCTTTGTGTTTGTTCGTCAGCTGGTATCACGTGGGTCTGTTGTACCTTTAGCATCGTCAGCTGGGAATGAGCGGCAACATAGCGTCTTGCGGGGACAGGCAGCCTCCGAACCGGCGACGTACTGCATGTCCCAGTGAATGTCTGTCAAGTGCAGCACCCGCAGCTTGGCCGCGTCAGCCTAGACTGCGAGCGTGTGGTCAGCTTCCATTATAGTGCTAACTTCAAGAGAACGCACACGCAGCTAGCGCTCGGTCTGCTCAACGAGAAGCAACTCACTGGAATTTGTGCTTCTGATGAAGATTGGACTGATGGCTTATCTGCAGGAATGTCAAGTGACCACTTTTGATTCCAGAACTGATAAAAGGTGCCACAGTCGCTGAATAGAAAGCTGCAGACCTGATTTTTATTGACAACTACAGTCGTGAGTATAGTCCAGAATTGACTCTAAATTGGACAGTACATACACTTGGGGCCGATGTACATACAGTTGAGAACACGCGCAAAGGAAGGAAGCTGCCACTCACGTAGCCAACGTCAACTAGTTGCGTGCAGTCGTATGCGTCGTGTAAGTAGAATACGACGCAAATCTTTTCGATTATCCACCTAAAATGCGCCCGATTAGCGTCATGACTAACATAGGTTGTTGTTGCTGCGAACCGGACAGTTCCCGTGAGGTGCGCCAGTGCGATAAGGACTTGACTGGTACCTCTGCAGGCCGAGCAGACCACTCCCGTGCCGTTGAACGGCGGCGTCCATTCCCCTAACACCGCCACGCCGACTGTATACTACAAGAAGACTGCCACAAGCGTCTCTCCAAGCGCGCACTCACAACGCGTCGCCTCTGGCGACGGCGCACTGGAGACGCCAGCGACAGTACACGCAGCCCAAGGCGCAATCAAGTAGAACGCGATTTTCCACCTGCTGGCCATGTCTGAGCATGGGATTGTCGATTTGACGGCTTAGAATGTGGGCGCGTGCGCGTCAAGGCTTAGGCGAAAAGTGCAAAGTTCGTGAAGCAAGACTCGGTAGCAGCTTCCTGGCTGCCTAACCTAGGTGTGTTGCAGGGTGCATCTTGCAAACATCACCTGACTCGCTACGTTTGTTTCTTCTAACCTTTTGCGGTCCACCATAACATGGCAATGACTCATGCACTAGGAATTTTATCACATTCTAGGCAGCATACATGCGATGGAGCCTAGCCACCCACGGGGCGGTGTATAGGCTGAAGATTGAATTGTAGTCCTAGACGCTTTCCTTTTTCTCTTTTCTTGTATCTCTTGGAGTTGGAGTTACTTGCCTATAGTGGGAGAACGCAGTAACGTACGAACATTGGCGATGTACATGTACATAGTAGAGGTAATATTTATGTGTAGCAAGGTGTTTGCACATATACTCATCGATTATTTTATCAGTCACACTTTATCAGTCGCACTTAACATAACCCTTGACTCACACGGAGGCGTGAAGAATATGTATCTAGTGATAGTGAATTGCAAAATGTACGCGAATAGGAGCTGACCAAGATTCAAGAAGGCGCTGCCCATTTGGGCGACTTTCGCGAGATCGCCGAGCTTGCCCAGCATGTCGCCACCGCCGCCTTGACCTTGAGCCAACGACGTTGCAGAGGCACGAGCCTCCTTTCTTCTCAACAACGCGTCATGCATGCTCACCGCCGTTGTTGTTGTTGTTCAGCAACTTGGCGCCGACGTTGAGTAGGCCCTGCACGTCGACGCCACCGCCTCCGCCGCCGCCCCCCTGGTTGACGACCGAAGCGATGGTCGACAAGTCGATGCCTCCAGCACTGCTGCCGCCGGGTTTGAACATGTTCACTACATCGGCCACACCGTTCGCCGATCCGCCGCTGCCGCCCCCGCCGATGTTGTTGAGCAAGCCCATCCAGTCGACGTCGCCTGTCGCGGATCGACAGCACGTCCAGGCGCGTCCCACCACTCCAGGCGAAAACGAAAAAAAGACGCCGAGACCATCCTACCGGATGTGATGGTCTGGACTTTCTTGCTAGCCGAGTGCATGATGTCGACGCCGCGGTGGGCTGACTCTCTTTTCTTGCTCCGCTCGAAGAAGACGCCGCGCGTTGTACAACTGTCGCTCTAGGTGTTTTGCGTAGGTACGTGTGTGCAGTGCAGTCCTTGGAAATAGAGTCGAGCGCCTTGCTCTTTCTTTACACAGCGCCCGCAGGCAGGGCACGAGTTTTGATTCGTCGGCGTGCGACTTTTTAGTCAACCTGACCAGTCAACTACCTACAACTGAGCAACGAAACAGACACAATTCAACCTACCTACAGCTCAGACTAAAAAGTCGGACTGACTTCTTATCGAAATGAAGTCTTGACCAGCGAAACAGACTATTTAAAGGTCTCCTTACATCAGCAAAAAAAAACTAACTAAAGAAACTATCAGCAAAACGAAGTTGATTTATAAAGTTCCCGAAGAGTCCCCAAGGAGTCGGTGCTGCTGGCCGTCAGCTGCGAGGCGTTCGTCTACGTCTCCGCCGGCACCAACAACGACCGCGTCACCATCGAGTGGACTAACGCCCCGGAGGGCGCCGCCAAGCAGTTCCGCCGCGACTGGTTCCAGGGCGACGGCATGGTCCGCCGCAAGAACATCCCCATCGAGTACAACCCACAATGCCACCTTTCCCTTCCTGCCGCGCACTCGCTGTCGCCACTCGCTTCCCTCCCCGCTTCTCCAGTGATCACGCGCCGCCTAAAATCTGATCAAAACTGGACTGGTTGAATTGCCACATCATTGCTGCTATTGCAGCACATGGGGACAGGGTTTGTACCGTGCACCGGATGGCGGATAATGTTGTGCTATTCGCCTCATATATGGGTCAAAAATAAAGTAGTAGGCAGATTTATGAATCTGGTGCACGCAGCAACGACTTTTAATGGAAGACGATTCAGCGACCATTAGCGGACCACAAACTGCTTTCAACAACCATGTAACGAATAGAGGAAATAATGGCCAAAAAAGCTGCAATATCGGCAATTTTGACTGCGACGTGTGTTTTATGTGTTTTACCATTCGAGATTTCAACGTTTGAATCAGTGGCGTAGCCGGGGAGAGGAGGAAGAGAGGAGGAAGCAAGATACCGATGTGAACGCAGTCGTGGCCAGCGAATGGAGGGGTGGAGAGGGGGAAGCGGCGCGGCGATCGGGCGATCGACCGCGCGATTTGTGTGTCATCCAATGTGATAAAGCCCATGCGCTACTCAAATATACAGACGTTTGTCCACAGAGCGACTACAACGGAGAAAGTCGACCAAAACGCGTCTTGATCAGAAAAAGACATACGTCTATACCAAGGAGCACGACAGTAGTTCTTCATCGCTACTTTTCCGCCCACTCGTGCGGCGCCAGGTACATGTCGTAGACGGTTTTGGCCATGGTGACGAGATCCTTGAAGATGTTCCCTCTCGACGGCTGCTCCTTCGGCGCGGGCGGCAGCTCCTGCATGGCCACACCTGCGAATGCGGAATGCAGCGAGATGGTGCGCTGTCGACAGTCACGCGTACCATGGCACGCGGAGCTGTCGGTACCAGCAGAAGCAGCCTGCTGCTGTCGCACGTGCTTCTTCACCGGCTGCATGACGGCCACAAGCGCGCGTCGCTCGCAGCACCCCACAGCCGCAACTCCAGCGCTCCTTCACTGTCCTCTGCAATCCAGACGCGGCCGGCCGCGGAGGCAGCAATGCGCGCGTGCGAGCGTGCCGTTGTCCCCGGCGCTGCGCATGCGACGGCGCTCCGCGGTCGGCGTCCTGCGTTGGCGCTCCGTCTTACCGAGTAGACGACACGTTACGACAATTACACATGGCACTTTCAGTGCACAATGACACACTGTACAATAACAAAAGTATAGAATTGAATCGCCTGCTTTCTGGGTTGGACGGTTGTTATGCGGCGTACCACTGATAGCGGCGCCGCGCCGAGGCCCGGCGCCCCCCGGGCGGCAGAACCAGCCCAAAAGCGCAGCCCCCACAGCCGCGCCCCGACCCGACCACGACACTAAGAATACACCGAGCCGGCATCCAGCCACCCCCCGCCCGGAGGAGACCCCGGAACAGCCCCGCACCGCAACCCCCTCCAACCGCACCCCGCCACACCCCCACACGCCCCCGCATATCATGCCGCAAGCGCTAGGCACCCGCCCGCCCACACACCCCCCACCCCACCCCCCCCCCCGGCCGCCAAACCCCACGTCTCCCCCCCACCAACTACCTAGCGCATCCACCAACCCCCCCCCACCCCGAACACAAACCGCCCCCCCCCAAAACCTCACCAACCCACCCCCCCCCACCCACAAAAACCATACCCCCCCCCCTACCCCACACTCCCAATAACATACCTCAACAAACTAGCCTACCCCCCACCTCCTCCCCCCCCACAACCCACCTACCCCCCCACCATATTCCACCACCCCACACCACCTAAACTCACCAGTAACTCCTACCCCACCCCCCACCAACCACACCCCCAACCTATCAACCTACCCCCCCCCTACCCCCCCCCAACCAACCACTCAACCCTCCCCCCCCACACCCATACCACCCCGACCCACCCGTCATCACCCCCACCCCCCCACCCCCCCACCCACCCCCGCACCCACCCACTCAAACCATCAAACCAACCCCCCCCCCCACCACCACACAACACACCCCACCACCCCACCCAACCCCCAACCCCAACACACACCAACCCCCACCCCACCCCCAACCCCCCCCCCCCCCCCACCACACACCCCCCCACCCCCCACACCCAACAAAACAACAAAACCCCCCAACCCCCCCCACTGCATGAAACAGTCATCGATTATTCTCTGTGCGAACAATGAACTAACTCATGCCGCGAATATTTGTCAAATGATTTCGTCCCACGTTTTACCGTCATCCCACACAACTCTTCCTCCGATGTTTCTGTTAATGTAAATATAAATATACGCGTCGTCTGTGAAGTTAGTGTATTTTTGCGTCGTCTCAAGCAAGAGTGCAATTGCGCCAGTTCAAGCGGCGGCAGAAGAATGGGACGTTCGGCGAGTCGGGCGGTGGCGTTGTGCTGCTTGTGCGCTGCGCTGGCGTCCCTGGCGCGGCGCGTCGACAGCAAGATTGCCTGCTTCAAGTACAGCTCCTCGCTCCGGTTCGTCCGTGGGTTCGAGTGCGGGCGTCCATCGGTTCGCTGCGTTCGCTCTCAGAGCGCTGATCCGCGCCGCCGACGACTCGGCCAAGCCGACAAGCCGCAAGGACCGGTCGAGGACCACAACAGCGGATGTCTGCTACACGGCCATCGTCTGGAAGCTCAAGCCCAATCAGTGGATCACCGACGGAAGATTAGAAGCCGGTTCGCCCGTCCATAACCCGCCCCGCCACCGGTGGAGCGCGAAGAGCCAAGCACGCGCCCATTGCACGTTGCAGGCGGCTTCGACTGGGCAAACCGAAGCTTCTGCGCGACAAGAAGGCATCAGCCTTCCCCCTACAGCCGATGCAGCAAAACCTCTGGCGCTGGGCAAGTCCGTTACTCGTGCTGCTGCAAGAGTTCCTACTGCAACGACCTGAACGACTGGAAGAACGGTACGGGCAACGTGCTGACGACCTACCGCCGGCCACCCTACGACCGCGGCTGCTGGGTGGCCGAGCACGTGCCGCAGCCCGTCGACGCAGACATTGCCGACGGCATCGAGGAGGCGCCCCAAGGCGACGGCCAGCCCTGGTGCATCAGTCTCTACAACAAGTCGCGACGGGATATCGGCAACCGCTACTTCCACCACATCTCGACCCTGAACGAAGGGGAGTCGTTGACGAGCGGCAAAACCGACTTGAAGATGGAGTTCATGTTGACCAACTGGGCGGACGTCCAGGAGCTGTGTCGGCGCGTCTCCCGCACCTCTCGCGGCGTCGGCTTGGACAAGAAAGGCAACCACGTCTTCTCCTTTGCCGCTCTCCACGCCAACCGAGAACTGTACAAGGATTCGCAAAATCTCTACGGACGCTGCTGTCGAAAGCCGTTTTGCAATCACAATCGCATCAGCCCAATCAATCCTTACGACCCGCGAGTGTTCATCAAGAAGTGGCCCAAACCCTTCATCCCGACCACGAGCATCAGCCGGCGTACAACGAGGACGACCAAGGGACGCCCCTTCACGAATACGGCGACGTCCACGAGTGGTACAAAAACGGCGACTACAGAAGCGTTGGCAAGACAACCCAACGGCAAGACAACACCAGCGAGCCTTCCAGGTGTGTCGACCGCGCCACTGTCTCCAACGACTGCAACAACGCCAACACTTCTTGCAATAGATCGTTCGCGGCAGCCGCCAGACTCGGACCACAGTGTCGTCGTCGGGACCAGCGCGTCACTGCGGACGACGACGTCGACGGCGCAACGTCGGTCCGACACCACGCAACATACTGAAACAGGACTGCAGGGGTCGTCTTCGAAAGCGGCAGGATCAAGTGAAAGCCAGAAGATGCTGGAACCGTTTGCCGACAACTACGAGGAAGAGGAAGAAGACGATGGCGTTGGCGGCACGGCCCTTTGGGTCATCGTCGCCTGTCTCGTTCTCTTGGTCGTCTTAGTGGCAAGCGTCGCTGCCGCTTTCTGTCTCTGGAATCGGAAGAGACGTGAGAAGGAGGCCTTGTGGAGCCTGTCGAAACGAGAGCCTACGGTCGAGTCGCGCCCGCACTCAGAGTCCGACCCAGAGTCGCCAACACCGAAAAAGCCCAAGCGCAAGCGAAAGGCGAAAGCCAAAAAGTTACCCGATTTGGACGAGACGCAGCAAGGTGCGCCGACCAAGAAACGACAGAAAAAGGCCAAAAAAGCAAAGCGGGGCAACAAGGCGAAGAAGAGGGCCGAGAAGGCGGTGCCTGTAGCAAAAGCGAAAGTGGACGGCGAGAACATGGAAAAGGACCCGACGTACGTGCAGCTGGACAGCGTGAACACCTCGCTGCTAGTGCCTCGAGCGACGCTCAAGAAGAAGGAGAAGAAGCAGGCTGCGGGGAATGGCGCAGCGAAGAAAGAGCCGGCAGGGGCTCAAGGGAAGCAAGAGGCCCAGCCTGACAAAGGAGGCCCAGTCGGTGGCAAGCAGCGTCCGCTAGTCACCGAGGAGACGGGCGCGTTGGCCGCTTCCTTCGTCGTCGGCGCGGGCTCGACCACGTGCCACGGCGCCACTGCCACCGACATCGACGCAGACAACACGGCGTTGCATATTACCGTACCCGACACGGAGCTGACGGCGCTCTAACGACTGCGACGCGCCAGCAGACGAAATCGTGTACACCGCATTGCTCGATTGTGCCTTCGACGCTCGTACTACGTCACTGAAGAAAAATTGCGCTGATTTGGTTAAATCAGAGTTTGTTCATTCACTGTTTGCGTTTTTCCTGAGTTTTTAGTATTCTCCTAAGCAGTGGGCCTGTGGAAACAATACAAAACCCGCCTTTTTGAGCGTTTGAGCGAGAATTTGGAGAAAGGTTCCACTCAGGCGGTGCCCTGTACGGAACGGTAGGTATGTTGTACTTCGTATTGTTGTTGGATGTATCGTATGTTGTGCCCAACGTCGAATTTTTAGTGCAACTGTGTGCAGAGCAAATTACGGTACGTATACACGTACATGGGTTTCGCACGCTGCAGCAACAAATATGGAAGATTAAAACGCGCCCTGTATCAAATTTCGTTAAAAACAACAATCTTCCATCCTACATATAGCTTGTGGTCACCTGCACTGGCTTCACTCCGCCCACGTCAACGGTCATCTTGTTTTCTGCGCGTACGTACGCACAAACAGCAGTCGTCAGTTTGATAAATAAAGAGAAGAACGCGCCCAAAAAAGAAAACTGAACTGAAAATAGTCACAATCGTCAAAGTCCCCGTGTGCGGCGGAGACGACACCTAAAGTACGACGACACGGCGAAGTCACTCGCTCGACTGGGATCACTGACGACGGCGATACGGCACTGCTGCTAGACCGCCACTGACTCTTCCTCAGGCCGACTCACGGACAGACGGAGACGCACGCACGCACGCACGCGGACGTACCAATGTGGAAAGCTTGTCTATTACACCAGAGCTGAGGGAGGGATACGGCGCGCTAGACCGGGTTGAACGCGCGGACGGGCACACAGCACAGCGCCTCTGGCGACTGGCGACGAACGCACGAACGCGCACGCACGCACGCACGAGGACGCCAAGAGATGGACAGACCCTCGGACCGACGAGCCAGCTAGCCGCCACGAACACACAACGCTGCACTCGGGCACAGCGCTTCCCTCCTATACTAGTGGGGCACAATAAAAACATCTCTCCCTCTCTTCTTTGTAGTCGGAACAAAAAGTGTGTTGTCGCACAGGTGTGTGTCGGCGGTCTATCGCTGCGAAGGGACACTGGTGTGCGGAGCGGAGGGCGCCCCGGGCGAGTGGGCGCCACCGGCGACGGTCGCAGAGGGAGGCGTGGGCCAGGGAGGACCTGAAACGAGACGGCAGCGTCGACACGTCGCCCAGCGCATGGCCGGAAAAGTCACCTGAAAAATGCGGGGGCGGAGGTCCGGGCGCCGGCGGCGGTCTGAGGCTGTGCGGAGGCATGGCTCCGAAGGTCGGCGGCTGTCCGGCCGAGACCATAGGCGGCGGGGGGCCCATGTGCTGCGGCAGCGGCGGCGAGGGCCGCATGGACGGCGGCGGGCCCGAGCCGGGCCGGAATCCAGGCGGAGGCGGAGGCGCGCCCGTGTTCGGCGGTATGTGCAGCGGCGGGGGCGGGTGGTTGAACGGGTGGTGCTGGTGCGGCGGCACGCGAATTCCGGGCGGCGGAGGACCGCGCAGATGGGGAGGCCCGAAGAAGGGCGCCACGAGCGGCGGCGAAGGGGGTCGGGGCTGCGCGCCGAACGGCGCTGGCTGCTGCTGTAGACCCGGCCAGCCTGAAGGGAGGGCGGACGACGGGGTCGCTAGCGGGGGGCTGAGCCAGCAAGGATAAAGAAGGGCGGCGAGCATACTCTTGCCCAAGTGCGTCGTTCTGGAGCCGGGCGACAGTTGCGGCGGCGGCGGCGGCAGCATCGACTGCTGCGTCGTGGTCGCCGCCTGGTTATGTTGCTGCTGATGGTCTGGGACGAAGTGGACGTTCGCGTGCGGGAAGAGCGCCTTGAACTTTTCCCATTCCGTGAGCTCGACGGCCGAGTGCTGCTGCTGGAGCTGAGCGTGCGGCGGCGCCGCCGGCGGAGGCGTCGGTCCCGATCGCGGCAGAGAGCCGAGCGCGCTGCCGTTCAGTCCGCTGCCCGGCTGCCTCGAGTCCGTCGGCACGTACGTCATGGGGAACGCTGCAGCACCAACCGCTTGTGCTCGTGCAGGCGAAACGGCGACTCGCAAAGCCAACGTCCGTACCTGTCGGCTCTCGGTCGTATCTGTGCTGTCTCTGCCAGTCGGGAGCGGTGACGACGGGTGGTGGCACGCGTTGGTGGTAGTGCGGGGGCATAAAGGAGGCGAAGGAGCCGGTCGACGTGGCCGCGAAGCTGGGCGTGGCCCCGAACGACTTGGACACGACCGAGGAGTCGGCGCTCGACTGGCGGTGGCGCTGGGACTGCTTGAGACGCTGCTCCTCCTCCAGCAGGTCGGCCAGGCCCTTGCTCGACTCGGAGAACGGGTCGAAGCCCAGCTCGTCGTCCACCGACAGCGCCGACAGCGCAGCCAGCTCCTCCATCGTCGTCTTCTTCGTCGACGCCGCTGCTGCAACAGCGCCGTCTAACCTCCCCCGCTTGAACACGGCGAGAGGCGACTCTCACCCAGGCCGGCCGTCGTCTCGTTGCGTTCCTCCCTGGCCGAGTGCCAGTCCGAGGCGCCAGTCGTGTGCGCCCGCTCGAGCTTCGAGCGAGCCTGTCGAGCGTCGCCGTTGGGCAGCAGGGGCGTCGGCAGGGGCTCGAGACCGGGCGGCGGCATGGTCAGTCCGTTGATGGAGAGCAGCTGCTGTAGCGCCTCCCGATCCGAGTCCGTTGTGGGCGTCTTCGAAGACGCCGGCTCCTCCACCCCCGCGGTGGGCAACACATCGGCCGTGGCGGCGGCTGCGTCGGTGTCTTGCTCGTCGGAGAACAGTGATCTGTACGAGGAATGCCGTCCGTCCACCTCATTCAGCACTCGCACGCACGACGAGCCGACCGATTTCTTTGCGAGGCCTGCCACGTCTTGAGCGTGTCTCGCCAGTCGGCCGCCGGCGGCTCGTGGTGATGGCTGACGATGTCGATGTGACCCACGGAGCTCGTCGACCGGTGACCCAGCAAGGCGCTCTCTGAAGTCGAGAGACAACCGTCGCTCGAGTCTCCAAAGTCTACGACAGCTCGGCCTCAGGTGGCACGGACGACGCGTACCGGCAGCTGGAGTGACGCTGTGTCCGCGTTGTTTGGGGCCGTCTGAAGCGCAGGCGGCGGCGACGGCAGCGGCCGCCATTGGCCGTTCGGCGGAGACGTTGTGGAGACGCGCCTGGTGCGAGCGCGTCTGCTCCCTGTCCAGACTGTGCGCATGCGTGCGCATCCTCGGCTGGCCCGACGCCGTCTGGCGTTGCTGCTGCTGCTGCTGCTCTTCCGACTGCCGACAGGAGGACGACTGTCCTTCGGAGGAGACGCCCTTGGACGCGCCGCCCAACGACGACTTTGCGCCGCCGTCGACCGGCGCGGGCGACGCGGAACCCGTCGTTTTCCTGGACGACGCGAGCAATTGGCCCGCGGAGGCAGAGACGACGTCAGAGGACGGCGCACGCACGCGACCCACTTGGCGGAGCTGACGGCTGCGGCGGCGTCGTCCTGGGAGAGGAGCTTCTTCTCGTACTCGGTGTGGCGGCCGTGCTGCATGTCTTCCTTCGTGAAGCTCGCCTCCTCCTCCGCCACCTCGTGCAGGTACATGCACTCCTGCAGTCAGCCCACCCACGTACAGACGTCGTCATCCATAAGGGGGGGGGGGGGAGGGGGTTGCACCGTTTTGTAGCAGGGCAGATTCTTGAGGAAGCTGCTACAGTACTTGGTCGTGCCGAGCGAGACGCGCACCGTCCTCCCGTCCAGCTGCACGTTGTTCACCTCTCTGCAAACGCACAACCTCTCCACACCCACAGATTTGATTGTCGTGTGTGGGGGGGGGGGGGGGGTCAGAGAAGGACGCGCCTGATCGCCTTGAGGGCGTCCTCGGAGCGCACGTACGTCACGTAGGCGACGGCTCCGCCCTGTGACTGCGACGCAGAGGATGGCTGAACGAAGGGAGCAGTTATCGCGGGTGCGGGTCAGCCGAAAGCGACAGCGCCACCTGAGTGCCCGAGGAGCCGATGGCGATCTTGTGAATGCGGCCGTACTTGCCGAAGTACTCGGCCCTCTTGAGAAGGTCCGCATCGGCGAACTTGGACGACAAGCCGACCACGTAGACCAGGTTCTTTTGAATCACTCTGTAACACGACCAGCATCACCTAAAGTCTGTGTCAAATGCTCGTGAACTGGAGGTTTTTTGGGAAAATATTGAAGGTGCTTGAGAATTAATTAAGAACATACTATATAGATGGATAGCCCAGCTGGAGCTCCGAGTTATTCTGGTCCTTATTTGCAATTCGGAAACTACCCATCCCACAATTGCAACTGACACCAAAAAATCACCTTTTTACTGGAAGGACCTAGCTTGTTGAAATGCAGGTCGATAGGTACCGAGGTACCATCTTTCACTCAAAAATGGTTCAATTCGAATCGTGAGATTTGAGATATCGCCAAAACAAATTTCAGAAAACGTAAATGGCCAAATCGCGATTTTCCAAAATCTAGGGCACCTTGTTATATCTCGAGAACGTATGCTGGATCGAAATGAAATGTTTTGCTCACATATGTCCAGACCAAGACCTTTCCATGATATGCATTTTTGCTCTGACTCCTTTTGTGGCGCTTTACGGTGCAATTTCCATTTTCGCGGCGATGCTCACTAATTCGATGCCATTCGGGTGTGCTTTGGTGGAATGGTCTGAAATTGGCCACCATGTGCCCACAGCCGCCACGCAAAGTACTTTTCAATTTTTTGATTGGACTTCTCTCTAGAGAGAAGGCTGAGAACTGTCAGAGTTGACAAGCTCATTTTTGACTTTTGAGTTGACTCATTCTACTAGCACCAGATTCAGCCATTAGCCAATGAGTTGCAAATAGTGCCATAGTTGCTCATGCGTGCACTCAAAGATAGAGAAAAGAGCTGTAATGAGTCAACATGACAAAATCGCACAGACAGAAAGACTATAGGAATGCACTATTTGCAGTGTCACTAATCCTTGCACCATAACTCTGTGCTCCTCTTATGGATACGAATGAAAGTTGGGGGATGTGTAATGGACGCAACCGCCCAAACGCATGTCAATTTGACTACATTACACCCATTCTCCGGTGACTTATAATACGTCAAACAGACAGCAAAAAACCCAAAAATTTGAGCTTGTCGACTCGGGCAGTTTCTCAACCTTTTCTCTAGATGGAAAGGTCCAATCAAAAAATTGAAAATATACTTTTTGCGTGGCGGCTGTGGGCACGTGGTGGCCAGTTTCGACCATTCCACCAAAGCACACCCGAATGGCATCGAATTTAGTAAGCGTTGCCGCCAAAATGGAAATCACACCATAATAGCGCCACAGAAGGAGCCAGAGCAAAAATTCGCATATCATTGGAAAGGTCTTGGTCTGGACTACATGCGAGCAAAACATTTCATTTCGATCCAGCATACGGTTCTCGAGATATTAACAAGGTGCCCTAGATTTTTAGAAATCGCGATTTTGGCTATTTTTAATGTTTTCTGAAATTTTGTTTTGGCGATATCTCAAAATCTCCGATTCGAATTGAACCATTTTTGGAGTGAAAGATGGCCCTGTCGGCGCCTATCGATCCTGCAATTTTCGCAAGCTAGGTCCTTCCGTAAAGGTGATTTTTTGGTGTCAGTTGCAATTGTGGGATGGGTAGTTTCTGAATTGCAAATAAGGACCAGAATAAATCGGAGCTCCAGCTGGGCTATCCATCTATATAGTATCTTCTTAATTAATTCTCAAGCACCTTCGATATTTTCCCAAAAAACCTCCATTCCGAGCTTTCACAGCGCTCTACCTCTACAACGTTCAATTGCAGTGTCACAGCAGAGCCTGACACCTCATCCACACATTGAACGCAACCACTTTGAGTGTTGATTGACCTCTCAAAAGATCACCGCGGAGACAGACTAATGCCCCCCCCCCGACTCGAAGTGCAATGAATTTTCCATTGCCCTGATGGCTGCAGCAAAAGCACTTTATCAACCTTCAATTCAAGTACAACATACAAATAAAAACCTACTTCCAGCGACGCACCTTAACTTTGAAAGGTTCTGTCGGTTCTCAGAAACCTTCTGCTTCTCCCTAAGCTTCTTCTGCTGCTTTTCTGATCGAATTCTTTGAACTCTAAAAACGACTCGCTCATTGTATGAAAACTTAGTATTCAGAAATATGCGTGCAGAATTAAAAAATCACTCTTCGACTGAAAGTGACTCGAACTTGACGGGGTCTTCCGCATAGGGTTGTCGGCAGGCTGGACAGAGGCCGTCTTGGTCGTTCTTGATTCGGTGCCAGCAGAAGCGACACACCTGCATTAACTGGCGCTGATTTCGGCAACAGAAAGCGTGCTCCAAATACCAACTTGATAAGGGCAATGGCAGGGGTAGAAGTTGAGGTCGTCCAATTCCAGCGGCTGCATGCACAGAGGGCACTTAAAAGGAGCGCGACTCCGCGACACGTCTACGTCATCACGAAGTCTATCTCTAAGACGACATGCAGCTCTCGACGACACGCACCTCCTTTTCGGAGTCATCGTCCGAGTTGAGGGCAGAGCTGTGGGGGCCAACAGACATAATCAGCGCTGCGACCATCCGCGCGCCCTCTTCGCCGCGTCGACCAGCGACCGCGGTCAGCACCCTCTTGACGTGCCGCGTTTCAAATGCGCGGCGCCCGCTAGTGACAGCCACGGCGCGAGTTATTCCACTCCCCTCCGTAACTGTTGCGCGCGCGAGTCACGTTGCTCCTGGCGGGTAAAGGGAGGCAGATTGGGAGGCAGCGGAGGGCCAGAGGCAACTCGGGGTAAAGGAAGGCAGGCTGGCTGGCTGGCCAGAGGAAGACAATACAAAAAATACGGTAGTTTGTTTGACTTTCGCTTAAATAACTTTCGTTCCTTATTCGTCCTTTCTAATTTTGTCGGTTTTTGTCTCACAAATTGTGTGTGACTGACGAACTAAATTATTCCGCTGATATTTTACTATTTTATGTGACAATGAAAGCAGAGCCAAGAAGCCAAGACAATCTCTTTGACAACCAAAGCCTTTTCTTTCTTGGCTCGTGTACGTCTGGCCTCAGGACTCCAAATGTCGTTCTTTCTTGGATTTTGCAGCCTAGGTTTCAATATCAATCAATTGCAATGGAATTGCAATGGAAATTAAATTTCGAAACATTTGCATACGCTTGTCGTGAATTGCGCTATCATACTACTGTACATTATATATTTGCATATTTGCATAACCTGTCTGGAATTATAAAAATGGTCATCATTGCTCACCATTTCCACCACGTGCTCCAAAGATACGGATATTCATTGTCAATGTCAGCCTCCACTTTCTCCCAGCTTCCCCAATGGCATAGGTTGCAGATGGGCAATGGGCAGAAACGCGCTTTGCAAACGGCTTCCTCGTTCTTTGACGGGCAGGTATTCACGAGGCTCTCGTCAACGTAGAGTGCCTTGCCTCATCGGGACATCGAGCGGGCAACGGAAAGGCCAGCTGGCTCGGCACTGCTGGTCTGCCAGAAAGTCGCAATAGCGCTTGACTTGCAGTTGGCCTCAGATGTGCCGCCTGCTCAATGCCCAGTCCGCCCTTATCGCTCTGTTGCGTTGCGTTGTTTCCTTAAACTCATTGTCATTACCATGGGTGTCCTTGGGCGTAAGCAAGGTTGCGCTTGCCTCGCGTCCCTTCGCGTCACAGCGCCCACCCAATGCCTCTGCCTGCGCCTCCCCATGTGTTTGCCTTTGTGCCCTTTGTGCCGTCATGCCGCTAAATTACACGTACCTAAATGGCCCAAGTAAAATGAATTGAATTCAATTACTGAATTCATTATGTAGCACACGATTTTCACAGTTTGTGAGGAGCTTCTATTCTTTCTGTACATCCAACTCAAGACGATCCAACGATGCGGACGCGTAAATAGTCGTTCGCGTTAAATTCATCCACCGCGACCCCTCTGCCGCTTCTCGACCACGTAGCTGAGGTGAATTGAGGAGACCTTGCAGACGGGTTGGTTGTTGCTCGGTTCGAGGATGCAGATCTCGTCGCCGGGACAGATCACTTCCTGGCACGGGCACACGGACGTGTACGTGGGACAGCCACCCGGACCGGCCGGCTGCTTCTGGTTGTAGCAGTTGTTTGCCGGCAACGGTTCCTTGGGGCACACTAGACTCTGGCGCATTCGCAAGACTGCAGACGACAGAGGGGGCGTCGCGCTCACGTGGCACGCCATTGCAGGTGGTCTGGCACTGGATGGCCGTGCGGAACGCGTCGCCTTGGCAGCTGGGCTCGCACAGGCCCGTCTCGCGGTTGAACGAGAACGAGACGCGAGAGGCGGGCCCGCACGGCTGCGCGGACTTGGGCTTGAGACACACGGCCTTCTGCTGAATCGCCGTCTCGTTCCCACCCAGGCCGCCGCCGCCCAGCAGCTGCCGCTGCGACGCTAAAAAGCAACAGCTTCCGCTTCAGCAGACGCCTCTCGAGCTGGCACAATGTCGCTTGGGTTTGTTCCTACCACAAATGTATCCATGAGTTTCTATGCGATGCGATGGAATTGTCAGAAAAAAGGACAAGCTTGATAAAAAAGGCTAAATTGAACGGCTTCTAGCATTCTCAGTTAAATATCGTACATTGTACGACGCTTTGTTTGTAGGGTTTTTGGCAAGAGGCGAAACGGTATACAGGAGCTAATAATCAAAGTCAAAGTTTGAGTGTGTCTATCGTATTGTACCTAAGTAAAAATTCTCAACCCATACCACTTCCATAAAATGCACTTATTTGGCCAAACAGAAGTCAAACGGATCTCGATACTCGCCCCCAATTCGGTGTTCTCCATATCCAGAATTAGTTGTTGTGTAGTTCCATGCAGCGAAATACAACACCTACCTAATCGGTTTCATAAAAAGAAGACGCGCAGGCAGCCAGACCGACGTACGGTCAAGATTGACGAGCGGTCCGGCGGCGCCGATACCGAGCACGCAGCGCCGGTGGCAGGCGGTCTGCGAGACGAAGTGATTGGTGCTGGCGCCGCAGCCGCTGTAGACGTAGCGCATGCAGAGCTTGTGCTTGGCGTTGTAGAACCAGGTCAGCTCGACGCCGTTGCACGTACCCGGCTCCGGTTCCGCGAGACAGGTCATGTCCGTCCCTTGAAGCGCGACGCCGCCCCACAGCCAACGGTTTCCTTTTTCGCAACTATTCTGACCCTTTTCGGATACCTGGCTGGCAGACAGGCACGTACTTGTAGCAGCCGGTGTCCGCCATCTGTCGCTTCCACCGGCAGCCCTCCGGCGGGTCAGAGGTGGGCGCCGACGGCTCCATGCAGGCTCGGACGGACGCCAGCGCGAGTAGCGTGCACGTCAGCTGAGCTAGGACTGCCATGGCCTCTTTGTGTCGTGTCGTCGTCGTGTCGTCAGTTCGTTGGCGTGCGCGTAGGTACTTGGGAGGGCGGCGAACGAATGTCAGACGGCAGGCAGTCACCGTGGTCGCGGACGGTTACGCAAGCGTGTAAGGCCAAGCGCAGAAGCGCCGTCAAGCGACGCGTCGCGCCGTGGCAACCGGTTCTGAGACTACGCGCCGCCACTTTCGTCTTCACGCAGCAAGTTCGCGCAAGCGCGCCAGTTGACATTGACTGGCCGACGAAAACACAACACAACTGCCGGTAATGGGTTTGTATCTAATTCGCTGATTCGTCGCCACTTACTGCTGCGGACACAAACAAATGTCGACGCAATCGCACAAATTACATTAATTCATTTTCTATCGGATCTGTATTTGTTGACAGCTTTGCGAATGCCCTTCAGTAGACCAACTCTTTCTCCCTTGAACAAAAGGAATGCAACAGCACATCCGATGACCAAGATTCCAAAGACTCCACTGACCTGTAGTCGTCACCTTCCCAATCCCTCAGTATGTTTACGTAATCATTCACACTTATTTACATGCAGAAGTTGCAAGAGGATCTTTTACGCGGAGCAAAAAAAAAAAGAATCCTGATTGCTGCCAATGGATTTGAGTGGCGCAAACCTGAATCAGAGATATGTCTGCATACGATCTGATGCCCGTGAGGACTTCCTCCGCGCAGCGTTTTTCCTTTGAATAGAGCTTCTCATACGCTGATTCAACGTGTTGAACAAAATCCTGAAACACAGACCTGCGCTACAGTGCGAACGGTCGAATCGGGTGTGGTCATAGGTGGTGTTTCGCTTTCATAGACTGGCCGATTTTGGTCAAATTCAACACGTATGTATGCAGCAGAGATAACCACATGCTACTGACGACTCACACACAAGTTTTCCGCCGATTCAATTCGCTTGAAGTTATGATGACCTTTTCTTTTCATAACTGTTTTGAGAGGGGATCTTTGCATATAGTTTTGAAACACTGATATGGAGCCATAACTTATTTGAAAAATTCGCTTACCGTTTTTGTTAAAATCTGTCAAACTCTTGTGCTTTGTGACATACGGTATGTTAAAAAAAACGCAATACGGTGCAGTAAACTGCCGCATACTTGCAAGTACGATAACGATATTCCGTGCACGCGCAGTACCATGTTCAGGGCCATCGCTTCTTGAATCTCCTTTACAATTGGATGTCCCTTCGTAAAAATGAAGTTCCTTTTGCGAATGGGCGCGTCGGCGAGCGTCCGGTAGCGCAGGTTACAAGGGCCTGCGCGGTTGTGGGATGTATAGGGGACCTATACGTGGGGCGGGGAGTGGAAGGCAGCACACCGGACTGGTAGACGTTGCGGCTGTAGAAGTGGCTCTCGCAGAGCACTGCTTGTCCACGCTCCAGCTCGGCCAAGACGGCGGCCACGCTGGCCAGCTGTCGGACGGGGTTGCGGCGCACGGACTCGCGCAGTCTGACGAACGTGCTCTCGTTCGACTGGGCGATCTCCTCGTAGAACCAGTTGCCCCCCTCCGTGACGAACTGCAGCCGGCGGACGTACACCTCGTCGGCCAGCGTGCGCATGCTGCTGAAGGGCGGCACCTCTAAACGAGCAAACCAATTCGGCACCACTTCCTCCGAGAGCGGCCGCAACCCGCAGTCGGCACCTTTAGGCTTGATGAGCAACTTGGTGACAACGCTGCCCTGGTAGACGCCCATCAGAACGGAGATGACGATGCCGGAGCCGACAAGAAGCGGACGGCGAACGACTGACACCTTTGGGATATGCCGAGAGCGTCGGGCGGGTCGGCGCCACCCGAGAAAGTGGAGGAAGCCTCGCTTGTCGAAGATTGCCGAGGAGCAGAAGAGTAGCAGCGCGACGACGGCGCCCACGAGGAGACTCGCAACGAACGCTGTCGGCGTGAACAGTTTCAGGATGTTGAGCGCCGCGTCGAGTAGGTCGTCGGCGCCGCGCATGGTCACGAACGAGACGCGCAACTCCATAAAGGAGAACGGAAAGTCGAAAGCGGCGCTCCTCTGCTGCGTGAATGCCATGGAGGTGGAGACGGTGTCGATCTCCCCTCTCGCCACCATTCCCAGAATGCCTGTCGCGTTGAAGCCTCCGTCGGTGTTGGGCAGCACTTCGCCCCACGACAAGTGGTCGAGGTTGACGAGCTCCCACTGCACGTTCAGCAGAGTCAGCAGGTAGCCCAGCACCTGGTTGTCGTGGCCGGGGTGCGAGCAAGTCGTGCTGGGGTCGAGAGCCTCCAGTCCGCACTGGTTCGTGTTCGGCACGTGTACTTTTGTGCCGATTCTAAGCGTTACGTTTGCCATCGCTCCTCATTTGTTGTCCGCGGGAGATTCGACGAATGCTTTTCAAGAAGAGGAACATTAAGCACCGATGGACAAAAAGCATGCGATGCTGTTTGACGTGCAACTCTAGAGTCGTGTCCAAAAGCGTGCTCGGCTCTCGTTAATAAAGCATGTATTGACAGCGAGCAGCTCGGCCGGCCGTCGCGCAAGGTGACGGGCAGAAAAGACAACAGCAAGTTTCGAATCGGCCTGCTCCGCTTAAGCGTTCACGGGATCTGATGAAACCAGCAGCTTGAACGTTTCCAATCAATTACACAGCTTGACGAATTATGCGCGTGGCTAAATCGTGACGGCGACCAGTCGCTCAGCTTCGCACACTAAAAGACTACACATTTAGTCGCGCAGGTTCGTCTGAACTCGGCAGCTACGTGGTAACCAGCACACCAGCCTCAGCATGTTGATGTCGACGAAGCGCAGCACGCAGGGCGGCCTGCAGAGACAAACCTCTTCTCGCCACAAACTCTCCCTCGTGCGTGCCAGCCACATGTCTAAGCAATCGAAGAGGTCGCTCTCCGGCGGCAATCCCCCTTGTTCAGCAAGTGAAGTCGCGCAACGGAGAGTCGGGTCGCTCGTCGGGGTCGGCCTCGGCCTCTCCGTCCACGTCGGAGTCGCCATTGTTGTCGGAGTTGCCGTCGCTGCCGCCGCCGCCGCCGCTGCCTCCGCTGCCTCCGCCGCCGCCACCTGCGCAAGAGTCGGCGTGCCCGCTGCCTAGGCCGCAGAGGAGAGTCGTGGGCGGCGGCGCGGCAGGCGGAGCGGCTACACGGTCGGTGCACGTCGTCCACGACTGCAGGACGCGGCTGGACGTGGAGGCGCCGGCGGCGCACCCGGATCGCGTCAGTCCCGCCTGCGTGCAGGTGTCCTTCTCCGTCTTCTGCACCATACTCGTGCTCGTTCTCTGCCTCGGCATGTTCCTCTACCTTCTCATCAACGAGAAAGTCGAGCGAGACCGCTCCAAGGTCGGCACTAATGCTCAAAATTTTAAACAAAAAAAAAACTCGCTGAGTACGTATACCGCTATATTTGTCGTTGACTTCTGTGTGACTGTTGGCCCAAGTGCAAGAAGAGACATCCTCTGACAAGAACAAGAAGAAAAATGTGTCATCACATCGAAACGTCGTTCAACACCTCGTTGAAAATTTGAAATCGTTGAACAATCGTGGCGAGCTCGTCTGACGAAACCATTTTAGGGCGACTTGTCCAGGGAAACAAAGCACGACCGCAAAGTCCGACAAAGCGGAACTCCCAGAGGAGGTTGGTTTGTCGTCGGCTAGAATACACTTTGACTCTGTCCGGTCTTCCATTACGCGCGTCTCATGAGTCCACTTCTTTTAACTCTGCGCGCGCTCGTCTTTCACCAGCAGCAGCAGACAGACGCATTCCCATATGCGGAACACGTTCGACAGAGCCGCGCTCGCGGCGGCCAGTCTGTTCTGTCTCTGTCCGCCTTAGGGGCACTTCTAAAGACACGCTTTCTAAATAGACGAAATTAGAACCGCGTGACACGCTTTAACCGCTTTGAACATTAAAACCGAACAACATATCCGCAAAGGCTTGGGTGATCAGTCTGCTAGTGTCTGTGATGGTGTCGCCTGCCGTGTCTTTCTTGTCTAAGTACCTGTTCTAATCCATCGCAATGAGTAGCAACCTTGCTTGTTTCGCAGCCGCTTAGCCTGCTCTCTGGCCGGAAGGTGGTCGGGTCTAATGAGGCGGTTCGTGGCGGGTTAAGGGCACCAAGGGAGTTACTGGCGCTTCTCGCCGGCCTTTTCGCGTGACCGTCGTAGCGGGGCCTTCGCGTCCCCTCGCCGCCGTCGGAGGGTCGGGTGCCGGCGACTGGCGGGGTTTATAAATCGATTTCCACTGGGCAAAGCGAGGCCTCTGCTGTTACTGTAGACTGCCGGCCCGGCATAATTTGGCCGCCGCCCGCCGCCCCTTCCTTCTCCTCAGACGGAAAAGCGTCCGCAGCGCTTCGACCACGTCCCCCGTCGGGCCAGCTCAATGGAATTCCTTATTCGTCGTCCTAGATAGAGTCCCCCACTCTCTCTTCCTCTGACGCTTTCAACCAGATCGAGAATTCCACCAGCTGACATGGCCTTTCTGGACGGTACGGATATAGATTTGCTGCGGTGGCAGCTGTTTCTTGCTGACACAAACATGTGTGCGCGAGTACATACTCTATGTATGTAGTTCGCACTCGCAGCTCTCGGTTGAATGGTGCGTGCGTGCGTGCGTGCGTGCGTGCGTGCGTGCGTGCGTGCGTGCGTGCGTGCGTGCGTGCGTGCATGCCTGCGTGCGTGCGTGCGTGCGTGCGAGAATAGAGAACGAGGGTAAAAGGCACCGCTGCAGGTCTAAAGAACAATCTGAAGTTGGATGAGGTCGCTGGCGGCATGGCGTCCAAGTTCGTGGACGGCGTGGCGTCGGCCAAGGAGTTCCTGGCGGAGAAGCAGCAGGCGGTGACGTCGAGCGGCCCGTTGAAGCTGGTCAAGGACAAGGTCGGCACGCTCGTGCCCTCCAACGCCTCCTCCTACTTCAGTGAGTCAACAACACCGCCCGCCATCTCTCTCCTTCTCCAACCGCGCGGCTTTTTTATCGATTCGGCAGCGGCCGAGCAACTTTTGCGCGTCCTACCTTGCGGCAGAGACTTTTCCGCCGCAGACGCAGTGAATCGCGGTGCTTCAGCAGACTTCTTTGCCTCGCGCTAAAGACGGTCCTTCGCGACACCTTCAGTCGAAGCCGCGCCCAACCTGCCCAACACATACCTACATACTATTATTGGCCGCTTACAGCCGTGACAGTCACTATTGGGATAAGAAAGTGATAAGAAGAACCCAACCCACTAGTCGGTCCAGCGTGTCATTCTTCTCATCGTGTCCGGTCCACACAAATGTCTCTGTGAGACCTTTGTGGCAAAGGGAGTATTGTTTGGGTATTGTATGGCCCAAATTTTGCCCTACCACATACCTATCACTCACGGTATCACTCTAACGCGCATTTTGGGTACAGCACTGCATAGGAGGCGTTATTTATAGAGACTGCGCTTAGCACCTTGGTAACTTCACTCCTCACGTGTAATGCGTACTAATCGGAAAACGCGAAAAAAAGTCGCTTGACATTATATGCAATGACAGGAGGTGGCAATCGAGCGACCCTCAGGGACCTAAGATCGTCAGCCAAAACGCACCGCACATCCAATGTCAGTCATTGTCGTCACTGCCAGTGCAAACTGGTCCTTCAATATCGCCTGCATTGCATTGCGCGCGACACTTGCTGTAAAAAGCAGTCGGCAGCTTCCTGTAGCCATAGAATATCGTCATTCCGCGTAGGATACTGCGACTGCGTGTGGCTTGTGTACATAGGTAGGTGGTGTACCTGTAGCGACTTTGCACACGCACGATATTACATTCGAGTACATGTGTCGGCCGCGTCGACCATACTTGCAGTTCTGATTGTGTCGAACAACAACAACTTGTGCCGACAGGACGACGCCTCACCCTCGACAACATACGCTGTTTAGTAGGGCGGTCAACTGTTCATATTTGCTTGTCTGGCTCTTCGCCATTTCGGCTCTCTCTCTCGCCTCCCTCCCCCGTTTACACTCCGTTATCATCGTCTGGGAAGGCAGTACTTGCTGAGCACCCTGCCGCGTCGACAAATAGCCACGACGGGCGACGATGGCGGCTGCGCATCCCTGGAGCTATTGGACTGCAGAACTTGGTCGGTCCGATAGTTGAAGTTTAAGCTCAATCGGCGGTGTACACTCCCGTATCCGCCAGTTCGCATTGCGACACACTGGCATCCTCCGACACCGCAACGCAAGCACTGCAAGTACGATCGGGGGAGGGACTGTTGCGCGCACAGGTCCGGCAAACTGGAGCAAGTACTTCCCGGCGGGCGGCGGTAAGAGGCAGTCGCCCATCGACATCGTCACGTCGGAGGTGCGCTACGACGAGTCGCTGCGGGACGTCGGCTTCCAGTTCAACTACGTGGGCACGGACTGCATCGCGCTCCAGAACACCGGCTTCTCCGTACAGCTACAGGCGGCCGACGTTGCGCAGTCGAGTGAGTGACGACGTCGACGAGCAGCAGTCGAGTTCGCAAGAGAGGCGCGCAATCGGGATCATTGCAGCGATGACGGCCCAGCACCTGTCGGGCACGTTCCGGCTGCGCCAGATCCACGCGCATTGGGGCACCGAGCCCATGAACGGATCCGAACATCTTGTGGGCGGTGTAGGATACGCGGGAGAGGTGCTCGACCACACGTATGGACACAGCTGGCCTGGGCACGGCGAGCTTCGATTCAGGTACACATCGTGCATTGGAACACGAAGTATCCGACGTTCGAGGAAGCACTCAAGCAACCCGACGGAATCGCAGTGCTAGGCGTGTTTCTTAACGTGAGCATTCTTCTTGCGCGTTCTTGGCGACTTTCAACGTCACACTGAACGCTCGGATTTTAGGAAACCCACGACGACAACCCGTCATTCAAAGAGCTATTGTCCTACGCAACGCAAGTCCCTCATAAAGGCGACATCTTGGAACTTGGAAACGGGTTCGACATACGGAACCTGCTGCCAGGTGCAGATTGTGCCGTCTAGCCTTCTCTGCACTGTGTCGGTAGAGACGCCCTCGCGCGCGCGTTGTAGACAACACGGAGTTCTGGACGTACGAAGGCTCGCTGACGACGCCGCCGCTAGCCGAGTGCGTTTTGTGGACCGTCTTCCGCGCCAGCGTTCCTATCTCCACTCAGCAGGTGCGTGGTGGGACAGGTAGAAGAGGGATGCGAGTAGCGCTCTTGCCCATTCGTTCAGCTGGGAGAGCTGCGCCAGCTGTACGCGGTGGGCGTGGAGGACGTGGAGCGGTCGCCGCAGCGCCTCGCCGGCAACGTGCGGCCCGTGCAGCCGCTCAACGGCCGCCTCGTCCGCTCCTCCTTCCGCGCAGGCGGCGTGGTCGCGCCACCCTGAACGCGACCCACAGCACCCCCAGCAGACCCTCTTCCACCTTCCTTCGTCGGTCCTCTGCTCCTCGTTCGCTCCTTCTTCTTCCGTACTCACTAGCTTTCCTTCTAACCCGCAGACATTCGTCTCGACACACACCTGTGATTCGGTAGACAGCTCTTCGACAAATATGGAAAACACTCCACATGGCTCTCTAGCTACCTAGGGTATATCGAAATAAATACCCATGAAGAACAGTACCTGTCTGAGAACGAATGACCAGTTCGATCGTCGACGCCGACGCTAATTCGAAGCAACAAAGAAGACTGACCCTAATAATAGTTCAAAAGCCGCCCGAACAATAGCCGCAGGTTAGCGGGCACTCGGTCTTTGCAAACTCGAAGTCGCAGAAGCCATTCTGCTTGACGATGCTGCAATCGGAAGCTGGAAGCTGATTTCGACACCGGGCTCGAGGCTTGGACCGGCAGGCGCGGCAGCGGCGTCGGCAGTTGGAGCGGTAGTACTCGTACTGGCGACACATGGTCGCGTCGACGCGCGCGCACTGCGAGGGGTACTTGTCGTCGCAGCCGGTGGCAGGAACACCAGGAATCACAGGGTCGTCTACAATCGCAACAGCATTCAGTCAGCGTCGCGCGACACAGGCGGAAGACCTGGAAGAGCGCCGCATCGGTAGAGTTTCTTGATTTCCGTGATGTCCGTGTTGGAGAGGTGCGTGCGCTGTCCGATGTCAATGCTGGAAGGGACCCAGTAGAGCGGCTCGATGACGCGGCGTCCGTTGCTGCTGCCTTGGTAGAGGGAGTAGTGCATGATGCTGTCGAAGTCGTACCGCTCCCCGAGCAACGTCACCTGGTCGGCGCTGAGCTTCTCGAACTGCTCTGCAAGAAGGCACGGATAGCCCCTGTGCAAAGAGGCCCTCAGGGACAGTGCGGGCTACACATAGGTGTAGGAACGAACGCTGGGCGCCGCTGAGGATGTTTTGCCGGTTGATGTAGATGTGTTGGTCGCGGTCGGCGCGGCTGTGCTCATGCTCGAAGCCGAGGACGTGCAACAGCTCGTGCATGACCACGCCCACCTCCAGGCACGCAGGGGCCAACGACACCTCGTTTGTGCCCTCTGTAGGTACTGCAAGCGACCGAACGTTGGCTTGCTAACCTCCATGGAAAAGAACAGTTGTAGAAACGGATGGGAGCGCAAAGGGCGCAGTACCGAGGTACGCTGGAATCATGCCGGCTCCTTTCGAGTAACAGAAGTTGCCGCGAAAGATCTTCACGTACAAGTTCTGCGTGGTTCTGCCGACAAATCGAACGCACGTCTTGTCCATGATCCTTTTCATGGCCGAAGCGATCACGGCTCGACTAAACACAACCCTATTGAAAAGTTGACGAAAAATTGGCGAATGGCGCAGTGGGACTATTGCGGGGTAAATGCTGTCTTAAGGAAATACGCACTGTCTGAGAGTGAACGTTGAATCGACTGTGTAGGGGACGATGCCGTTTGGCCATCTTCTATCCCGTCCGCTCGACGCGTTATCTTCGATGCCGTTCACCAAAATGGCGGTGGAACGGGATCGAGGCGGATAAGGCTGCTGCACTGCCGACGACAGCTGCTCGACGGGGTCTATCAAGTCCGATCCGCCGATCTGATGAGTCTATTGAGGACGATAAAGTCTGACATTGAGGACGATAAGCAACATTGAAGATGATTGGGTGATGACAACAACTGACCAGAGGCTGGTTGGCATCATTCTCAAACGGCCGAGGGTGAACGTGCACTGCGTTCTGAAAGTCGGTGGCCGTCAGCGTCGTCTCGTAGCAGAGGGCCAGCCGAAGCAGCGGCGAGATCGAAAGGAGCAGACGCAGCAACGGAGCGCTCATGAGGCTTCTTCAACCACTCGCGATCAACGCGAAGCAAACGACTGCACAGTGCACATACACAGACACACACAGACGACCACAGGCACAAAGTCTCGGTGGGAACCGCGCCGCGACGCCAAGCGAATCGGATGAATCCGGCAGCTGAATCCACCAAATGGTTGCGAGTGTGGAACGGCTGCGTGGACATTGCAGAATGCTGCGAGCATCTTAACGGGGGCTCTTTCCTTTCTATTTTCAGCCACTCCATTTGCTGTGCACCATCGAAGACCGCCTTTGACCATCACGTTGTTCTTTCCTGTCGTCGTCGTTGTCTTTCACCTGTCTTTCACGTCGTTGTCCACGTATCTTGTAACACAAATACGGCGTTACGCATACAATAGATATGCAATAGATCAACTACTCAAGAACAGAGAGAATGCGCTGCTTGCTATCATTCGCCTCCATTTGAAAGTCAGTGTTGGGTCTCGGGAGGACTTTTTTCGCGTCCGTCACAGTCGCAGCAGCAGTACAAATTGAACGCATTAGAACTTCCATCCACGTAACCTTGACTTACGCATTGTAAAATTGTAAAAGGGTTATTAAATGTTGACGTTTTGGCACATCCTGCGCGAGAGACATTAGTTTTGAATCTATGTACTTACATTGATAATTTTCAACTAGATTTGCATATGTTACAGCACAGTACCATGTTGCAGTTTAGATTGTACCAAAGCATGAGGAATTTTTAACTCATTTGCATATGTTGAAGTACCGTACTATGTTGCAATTTGGACTGTTTGTTCGTCAGAATCGAATGTTCGTCCAATTGCAGAATTTGCATTGGATTTATTGCAGTCAGAGTCCCACTTCCTGTTTTCCTCAACTCTTGAAAAGACGAGTTTGCGTCGCTGTTTGTTCGCGCCGTCAGGTTCAATGCGCACGCCGCAGTGTCCAATCACAATGCACAATCGCATACCATGTAGAAGAGACAACTCAGCGAGACACGTACGCACCGACGAACAGGCGACGCTACAGGGCAAAAGCTAGTCTGACAAATCGCGACTGGACGATGCTCCGTCTCAGTTGGCTCTGAGTGGGGCGACTCGCTTAATGAAGGTGACTTTGGTGACGTTGCTGCGGCCGGCGGCGTAGCGCTTGTAGGCGAGCTCGACCAGCAACAAGGTCACTCCCAGACAGAGGCCGGCGCCGCCCACGAACACGAGCCCGTAGTACTGCGTCAGCTGGATGGAACGGTCTCGCTTTCAATTCACATCAACAGAGCGTCTGCGCTCCCCACCGACAACAGACAGACCGGAAGCGGTTTCAGCGTCGTCGAGCTGGCGCCCAGACAAGTGTCTCCAATTTGCAGATTCTTGTAGTACCGTGCAAGCACGTAGTTCATGAACGATGTCATCCCTGAAGTGCTGCTCGATCGAATTCTCCAATCTATAGTAGAGCTACAGCTACATGAGCGAGACGCGCACCGGCCATAGCTTGAGAGAGTTTCTTGCCCGCCACACCTTTCTTCTGGTATGGAAAAGAGATGTGCATGTATGGGAAGTCCTCGTCCATTATCCAATCCAACTTGCAGCGGTGCTTCAAGAAGTCCGCTCGATTGATGTCTGCCAAAGCGCGCCGGTGCACCGGTAGGGCCATCCGTACAGTTCCAGAGGCCATCACAATCTAGCCCACCCATGACGCCGGGCTGCACGAGCTTGCCGCCGGGGTTGTCGAACTGCAGACGGTCCAGCACCTTGTACGCGTCCCAAGTGCCCGCCTCCTGCAGAGGGTTCTTCTTGAACGCCTCGCGCAGGGCTACGATCGCGTCCGTTGTCCCACCATGCTAGAAACACGATTTCGAAAGCACTCCTCTCGAATGTAAACGACTCCTCTTCGTGCGAACGCTGCGTGATCTGCCCGTACGCTCGGAAGTGTTCAGTAGATTATGTCGGCGAAGTGTGGCTTGATTGGTTCGAGAAGTCGTCGTCGTCAGGAAGAGTTGAATTAGAGTTGAATTACGCAATCGTAATCTAATCACCTCGGAAATGAACAAGGATGCATAAATTGGCCTAGCTTTTCAGACGTTATTGTGCTGACAGTCCCGATCCAAGGTATTTCACTGTTTGATTTTTTTATTATGCAATATTGGATACTTCAATCCAAAGTAGATTAATTTGCTATAAAAGACGCAAATAGTTCGAAAGTGAAAGCGAGCACAATCAAAATTCTCAAATCAGCTTGCAACGATGTACGGGCGACGGTGCTTTCAGCAGTTGTTCAGAAGCAAGAATGACATCCGTTTCGACACGGACAGCAAACAGGGATGTGGGTGGTGATGGGAAGGGGGGGGGGCAGTGGTCGAGCAGGCAGAGGCAGACGCACGCACTAACCACAATCTGCGTGGGCCAAAAGTCGTCGAAAGAGTAGGTGAGCATGGTGTAGCGGCCGCTGGCGATGAGCGCCGCGAGACTGCGCATGCCCGTGAATGGCTGCGTGGCGCGCTCCTTGAGCATCTGCTGCATAAGGTAGCCTTCGTAGATGGTGTGCAGGAAGAGGCAGAGCACGCCGATCAGCACGTGCAGCATGTTCCCCGCCAGCGTGCCCTCTCCATAGCCGCCGTGGTACTGGTCCACCGCCTGCAAGAAGGCGGGCGCGCCTGGGCGGGGCTTTGGGAGTGGGGGTGTGGGGGCGCGCACGCACGGTGGTGAGTGCGGCCCAGCCGGTGCGATAGAAGTGGCGCGAGAAGGACACGGCCGGCTGGGAGACGCGTCGCAGCACGGCCTGCAGCGAGGCCATGGACGCGAGCGTCGCCAGGAAGGTGAACCAGACGAGCGGGTGGAACATCTCGTGCAGAAGCGACGCAGAGGACACGCTCACGTAGTCCTCGTCCCGGTGGTAGATGACGTAGCCCAGCTCCATGTACTGGCCGTAGATCGGGAACCTGTGCAGAGGCGCGCCATCCGCAACGGACACCCAACAAGGCGACGCGTGACGCGGACGTGAAGTCCATCGCTTGATTGCGCACGTCCGCGATCCCGAATCCGGACAGGGTCGTCTCGCCTTGACCTTTCACCAGCATCCCCAGCATTCCGTTGAACTCCGGCAACTCTGTACGGAGACGCAGGCGGTTGCTACATGCGGCCCTGCCACCCCCCCCCCCCCCCGCCCGGTCGCAGCACCGCCATCTCCGCGATCGGGATTCGTCACGCCTCCCCAGCTGCCGTCGTTCAGGTGAGGCGTGCGCCCAAACGGAATGATTTCGTAGGACAAATTGGCCGCTGAAACGCGCCGAGTCCGAGCATAAAAAAACCATTGCACACTGCGACCTTGCGCTACGTAGTGCAGTATCTCGGCGGTGAATCCAGGATAGGGGCACTTCTCGAAGTTGATGTTCGGGTCGAGCTCGGCGCAAGGGTACGTCCAGGGCGGGTAGGTGCCACCCAGCACCCGGATGGGCCAGTCCACTCATAAAAAGCGTAGAGCGTTTCAGCTGCAGTGGCGTCAGTAGGCTCAGCCCCAGACCTGGTTCCCCTGGCGGCAGTCCCGGTCCGTACACCCTGTTGTTCTTCACCTCGGTGCCAGCGGGCAGTTTCGTGAGGTCACACCACTCGTTTGGGTCGTCACTGCACCAGAACCTCCCCATTCTCGCAGCAGCGAACGAACAACTTTTGCAAAGGTGGGGGAGAATGGTGGCTCGGCTTCATTTCATGATTACCGCCCAGCAGGGCAGCGCCGACTAATTTATTAGGTCATTATGCGCAACGGGCGTGGCATTGGTTGGGCGGGCAGCGGCGCAGCAAATTCCATCGATCACGCCAACGTGTCTCGGCAACGAATCTCTATCAGCCTTCCTTGAATTCAAAGTCAAATAACCGGAAAGCACTAACACGCGAGTGGCCGAATGGAAATGCTAGACGCACCTGGAACGCACCCTCCCTGGAAGGGACATAGTCATGCCACGCGCAACGAAATGAAATTAATTTCGCATGGTTCCGAGTGTCTTTACTTACCGTATACGTTGTCGGCAGCTCCCAGAGTCACCCAAGGGATGCAATGGGCAGCACATGGCCCAGTGGCAGAGAATCGGCCTCTGGCGCGCACGCCTCTGGAGCCGTTTCCAAGTGTTACATAATGCTTTCTAACGACTTAGTTTAACTTACAAGTTGCACTAAACTTTACCAAAAACTGGGTACGATTTTTGATGGATCCACGAGTATTTTGGATAAAACGGATAAAATGGACAAAACGAGTATTTTCCTATCAATGCGTTTTTCTCGTGCTGTCGCTGACCTAGATTACAGGTCGCGTTCTTGCGTTCTTCCGAATGTCCTTGGTGAAATTATGTGGCTCTAGACAGGAAGGCATTGCGGACATGGGTATGCTAGGGCCGTTGACGGCCAACAAGAATAACAAAGGATGTGATTTTGTGTAATCTGTTCTGTAAGAGTTGTGTGCACCCTCAGATACGGGACTGTTGCCATTATTGGCGGCGGGAACGCATACACGTTCGATAGCAAAGACGAGAAGACAGCAGCGAGCGTCCTTCTCGACAGAGTGATTGATAGGTGGGCGGCAGCGGTTGGGGGGGGGGGGGGGGGGGGCTGCGTCGGTGTCTGGAGGGGGGGGGGAGTTGTCAGATGGCGGTGCCGCGGTCGAGAGCCTCCTTGACGCTCTGCGTGTACTTGTCGTAGTGCTTGGAGATGGTCTCGTTGTAGCGCCGGTTGCGCTCGTTGATGAAGTCGATGGGCGTGTTCGGGTTGACGAGTCGCCGACGGTGGTGCTTGTCGCGTCGCTCGCGTCTAAGCAAACACGCCGCCCCTCGGTCGTCGCCAGGAACAAGCGGATGGGAACGAGGGTGCGCACGCACTGCTTGTCGAGATCGGCGATCATGACGTCGATCTTGTCCTCAGTGGGGTAGTGGCTCGTCAGCTGCAGCGTGTCCGCCGTCGGGTAGAACTCCTCTGCCGACCTGCAATCGACACCAACAGTGGCTTGACAGGACAGTGACAAACTGAACTGACATCTCGCTTTTCAGTGCCCTGTAGCCCTCCAAGTCGGGCTCCATGGTCTTCGCCAGTCGGTCGTACTGGCGTTGACACGCGTCCGCGTACGCTGAATGGGCCAAGGCGCGTCGACGCTGTTTACAGGACAAACCAAGACAAGGCCCCACAAGAGAATCCCTGGTCTGGATTCTTCTTGCGTCTCTTGGACGCGTCCAACTTCTCCGCCACATCCGCCTGCATCTCGAGCATCTTCGTGCGGTCGTAGTCGTCTCCCATGGTCTCTGCTGCCTGCACTCACAAGAGTCAGTCGAGTCATCCAAAGCATGGTTAGTCGAACGGCAGCACGACGACAACGCACCTTGCGCCGTTCCATGTCGTTCAGCATCCACTCGTCGCGTCTGCGCCTCGCCTCGTGGTTCGAAGGCAGCTTGCTGCGTCGGTCTTCCTCCACCACCTCGGCGTGGTTCAGCTTCCGAGCCTCGTTCTACACGCCATTCCACCAACTTGACGAATGTCGGCAAAGAATCAGGTCAAAGAAAGAACCCGTCGTAGATGCAGCTCTCGCAGACGGCGCATGCGCTCATCGTGCTTTGAAGCCGCGGACGAAGACGGAATGTCCGCTTCAGCCGTTTCCACCGACGTCGACATCGAACGCGCGGACAAAAAACAATGAAGGATAACGCAGGACGATAAAATTAGGGTACAGTAGAAGGAGCGCAAGGTAAAAGCGCAACTGGTACGCTCAAAACAGGACCTGCTATATCAACTGCGTATGGTGCCGTTCTACTCTGTCAATCGGCGGCGTCGTGACGTCCACTGTCTGAGCTGCTTCGTAGATCGTGGCTTGATCTATCGTGCTCCATGGAACCACTCAACTCTTCCGACCGAGTTGTTGACGTGTCTTCATTTGGCCAAACAGAAACAACAAGATGTGTCGTTGATGATAGGCTACCTCTTTTTCAGCAAAGTCGAAACGTTTGACCCTCTCTAAAAACAATGAAAAATTAATCACGGGTTCATCTTTGTATGCAAATATGCCAGCATACATATAGCATCAAGCATACAGTATACGGTTTCTTGTTCAAGTTTATTGAGTATTCAGTTAGTTTCTAAAGACGCATCACTGGTATTGGAGCTGTACTAATGTTCAGAGAATTAATTATTAAAAGCACGAGTGAGATTAAATGAAATAGCTGTGCAAACGGCGTCATACCGATAGTCAGCAGCAAAGTTGTTTTGTAAGTGACCTACTGTAGATGCAAAAAGTTTGTTGTTTCAAATCCGGTACGACTCAATGCCAAAAGGGAGCGCAAAGCGAATTGCATTGATCCCGTTTCGTACCCGGTCGCTGCTTTAATTAATTTTTTTTCTAGAAGTCGACGCCGAGACAACGAGACGCGGTAACTACAGTTTGGTCGCAGTTCGACATGGCCGGCTCTAGAGGTTTGTTCACGTGTTCCGAACATATTTTAGAATCTCGGTTGCGTTTGTAGCATTCCTTTCACTGCACTGTATTGAATTCAGATCGATATACGCGACGAGGCAGGTCTCGCTCTCCCGCACCTCGGCGCGGCTACGACGACAGGGAGCGGGACAGAGGGGCCGCCAGGGGACGTTCTCCTCCTTCTCGCGACCGATATCGCGACAGGTAATGGGGGCGCTATCGTAGTTGAGGGGTCCTTTCAGACTTGAGGGGTCGCATATTAGTTTAGGGGTCCAATAGGAAAAGTGGGGTCCAACGGGTTTAGGGCCCTATGGAAGAATCGGCAACACTGTGTCATAATTCTAAGCCTTGCTCAGGCTTAATAAAGCTTTGATTAGGTTTAGGCTTTTGCATTGCTTAGACATGACATGCTTGCTTGACATGACCAAAGTTTAAGCTTAGATATAGGCTTTTGCTTGGGATTAGGCTTTTGCTTAGGCTTCGCTTAGGCTTCACTTAGGCTAAGGCTTTCGCTTAGGCTTAGGCATCGCTTAGGCTTAGGCATCGCTGAGGCTTAGGCTTAGGCATCACTTAGGCTTTAGGCTTTGTTGGTCGTGTTGGCGTTGTCTTTCATGTAACGCCAATGGTGTGGTGTGGTAGCACACTAAACAAGGTTAAGCAGAGCCTAAGCCTAAGCGAGACCTAAGCCTAAGCAAAGCCTAAATCGAGTAATCAGTGATAGGTGGGCTGTTTGGATCGGCATTGGCGCCCTACAACAACAGTGGAACGTGCACGTGCAACGACCCCTAAAACGCTGGAGGACCCCTAAAATAACCCGGCCAATGGACCCCACTTTTCCTATCGGACCCCTAAAATAATATAGGACCCCTGAAAGCTGAAAGGACCCCTCAAATACGATAGCGCCGGTAATGGGACGTTTGTCGTTTCGGAAGACGTTTCTTCACAAAGCCAGTGAACCGGCCGCAGGCGAAGCAGAACCAGAAGCAGAGACCGCGATCGGGAGCGGTACAGACGCGAGCGGAGGCCGCAGTCCAAGTCTCGGTTCGGTGGTTCTTCGTCGGTCGTTCTTGGGGGAGTTGCGGGAGCGCCTAGGTGCGTGTAGGTCGGGTTCGCGCAGTCGCAGTCCGGTATCGCCTCGACGGGAGCGGCGCTACCTCGACTATGAGATGGACCGCTACCGGAGCTCGCGCGACGAGCCCACCGCGTCATCGGCGTCGGCGGCGCCTGGGCCGGGCCACAGTCGGAGTCAGCGCAAGAAGCAGGAGAAGCGCAAGAAGGAGCTGGAACGCCAGCAGCAGGCGGCAGTCGACAACTCTGTGCCCATCACGGATGAGGAGGCCGCTCTCAAAAAACTCATGGGATTCAGCGGATTCGACACTACCAAGGTGAGCTGACACACACCTTTCTGCACGTATGGCTTGGCGCAGCAGCATGTGCCAGCGTACGTGTAACGGGGGGTCTGCAGAGTTTTGTAACACCCCTGCCGAACTGAACTTTCTGAAACGATGAAAGTCAGAAAATGTTGGTTTATCAGTACTTTTTAGTGATATACAGGGTGGGTCACGCTGCCAGAGCCAACTTTAATCGCTCGCCACGACGCCACTTGCCCCACGTTGGCCAATCTTGAAATTTTAACATGTTGTACCTCAAACCTTTATCTAAACGCGTGTAAAGTTTCAGCCAAATCGGCCAAACGAATAGGCTTTTACTCGCGTCTACACAAAATCAACGGTTTTCAAAGTGCCCGCCGTCGACAGCGATGCATTTTTCATGGCGGTCTGTGACGGAACGGCAAATCTTCGAGCGCAACTCAGGGTCGAAATAAGCAAAGGCGCTCTCAATCGCTATTTTCAACTTTTCAACGTTCGAACAGCGTTGTGAGTATTGAGTAAACAGCGTCCTTTACAATTCCCCAAACCGAAAAATCGACTGGCGTCAGGTCAGGCGACCTTAGCGACCACCCGGCCAGTCAAACGCACTGCCACGGCCCAGTAAATGGCTGGGAAACGTTTCCTTCAACCACTCCTTAACAGTCCCGAGCCCAGTGGGCAGGAGCGCCATCGTGCCGGAAGACAACAGCGTCCAAGTCGGGCCAGTCTGTAATCTCCACTTTGAAAACCGTTGACTTTGTGTAGACGCGAGTTAAAAAGTTTATTCGCTTGGCCAATTTGGCTGAAACTTTGCTTGTTTAGATTGGGGTATATAGGTTTGAGGTATAACGTGTTAAAATTCAAGAAGATTGGCCAACGTGGAAGCGAGTGGCGAGCGATCAAAGTTGGCTTCCAGCACCATGGCCCACCCTGTATAACCACAAAACAGCAGCATTACGCTATTTAGACTCTATGTTGACCCTTTCGTTTTACCACAATTTGACCCCTCGTTAACTTGTTCCATTTAGAGCATCTATTCCCACCCCCCCCCCACACTTTTGGCTCGACAGTCGCTGCTCGTTTCAGCACAAGCACGTGGACGGCAACGAGACTGGGGCGTCGCTGGTGCTGAAGAAGCGCCACTACCGCCAGTACATGAACCGCAAGGGCGGCTTCAACCGCCTACTCGATCCCGTCGGATGAGGCGATGCGCCCCCAAGCGCTGTACAGCCACTGTGGTGGACGTGTCGTCACGCGTTCGTGCCCATGCGGATTCCATGCCGCCCAAATGTCTGTTCTTGTTACGCACTACACGACTGTTTTTCGCAGCTGCGATCAAAGCGGGCGTCGCGTGACGTTGGTCAGTGTTCGGCGGAGCAATCGCTTTCGGGCTGGTCTAGTCGTCGCTCTCTCCCGACATCAGCTGCCAGAATTCTAGGCGAGGCGGACACTGCTGTCGACTGACGGCTCTCACGCGTCCGGTTGCCTCTGACTGACCTTCCCACTCGATCTTTCCGGATCCGTCCTCGTCGATCTCGTTGATCGCCGCCTCGATCTCGTCGTCCGTCAGCTTCTCGTCGATCTCGCGCAGAAGACTGCCCAGCGTCGGTCGCGAGATGTAGCCCAGTTGCTGTAGGCGAACAAGCTCTCACTGCCTCAGACGCGGACTTCTCGCACCTCCTTGTCGAAGAGCTTGAACGCTTCCTTGAGCTCGCGCTCGAGCGTGTCCTTGTCCACGGTGTTCACGACCGTGTGCACCATCGCGGCGAACTCTTCAAATTCGAGACGACCCGAGCCTGCAACGCAGTGGACGCTGGTGCCTTCCCCGGGCGTCATGAGGCGCCCCTGAGCGCGACGTGCCGTCGGCGTCGAACTTGCGGACGGTCTTGCGGAGCATGCGCTCGTCGTAGTCCTGCTCCATCGCCTCCAGCACCTTACCCACCTGCGTCGCGTAAATGAAGCCCTTGCCGTCGCGGTCGAACATGTTGAAGAAGTTCTGGTACACTGCAACGTGTCCGAGCTAGGACGGTTGCATCATTTGCTAAAAGATACAAGGTGGACTCACTGTCCATCTGCTCCTGATCGATTTCCGCCAAGATCTCGTCGATGTCTTCTACTGCCTGGTCCGTCTGAACTCTTGGAATTTGGAACGCTTTCTTTGCGAGACGTTGAAAACGCAAACCATTTTTTAAACGGTCTTAACGGCGTCGCGTACTTTTCTTGGCTCTCTTCGGTATCCGTGCGGCTCGTACTCTTCTTTACAAAGGAGAGCGAAGGAGAGAGAGAATGCTCGTCGGAGTCGGCGTCTGTTTGCCGTGCGCGCTCGTCAGAAGCGGCTGCCGACTAGCGACTACTGGCTAGTGTGGCGGTCGGTCGGTCGGCCGCCTTCTGTGGCGCGAGCAGCTGCTGGGCCGCAGCGACTGCACTTCGATTAGCGGCCTGTCGAGAGCATCTGGAGGAGGCGTCGGACCGGTCCCGCGGGCTAATCTTAGGCTACGCACGCAAGCCGCCTGCCTACAGCGAGTCCCTACGCATCGCGCAGTCGACGCACGGAATCCACACGCGGTTCGACGCACTGAGTTGTCCATGGACCCTCTGTCGATGAAGCGCACTTGTTACTGTATATTCGGCCGCGTCGGATCCTTCTAGTAGATGTACGCTATACCGAGTGGAAAGGGAAGTTGGAGAGTAAATAGCACGTTGTGGGCGGGCCGCCTGACCAACAACCAACCTGCGGCTGTGGGGGTTACTGTAAGGCCTACAAATTCGCTCCACCCGTACGGTAAGTTCTCTTGAATGACCAGCCTTAGCAGCATAGCCAGAATGGGATGGGCCACCGCGCTCGAGGAATTTGGCGAGAAATTTAGGAGCGATAGCTCATTGGTATCACGGTGAGGGTTGAAGGCCCCCTTGTAGTTACAGGTGTGGTTGGGACACCCGACAGAAGTCAAGCTGCTGGCCAAGTTCAACTTGTCGTGTCTGTATGGTCAAATTATGGTCCAAAAATATTGGTCAAAATGGATGCGTCAAAAGTCTAAATTACGTTATTAAGCTGTATAACACTGAAAAGTAGTTAAAAGAACCCTCACTTTTACTCGCTTTTTTCGTTTTAGACTGGTCGAAAACCCTTTAGAGGAATTCTTGATGGTTTGAAAATTATGGGGACCCCCAGTTACAGATATGGGCCCAAACCCAACCGCCTCCCTACCTTTCTCTTTCCAGTTGCAGGTTGTCTCCAATTACCTCCCTTCGCCCTCCCCCGAGCTCAGTTACGTCAGCCTCGACCGCCCTTTACCCCATTGCACACATCTTCCTCCCTTTACGTCCTACTGGAGTCGCGCTCGCGCCGACTTGCGCATTGGCATGGCGACAGGAGGACGAAAGTGGGGCAAGTGATGGTTGATCGTCGCCTGTTCGTTCCTCGACGGAGCGTTGGCGCCGTTGGCAGCGACATGACGTTGGGTAAACACCACCACCAGCACCACCACCATCGTCGAGCGGTGCAGCAGACGCAGCCGGCGCCCGGGCATGCCGCCGCGAGCAGGGTGGTCTACGCGGCCGACGAGCTCGCCTCCCTGCCGCCGCACGACTCCTCCACGCCTCTCTTCTTTGAGAAGTTTGTGACCCAACGCGAAGCGAACGCCCATCACTGTCACTGTCCATCGGTACATGGTACTCTGTACTCAATCAACAGTCTGGCCGGGTAGGAAGTAGTCGTGCGTAGCTACTCGGCTTCCTGACTCGACAGTTGATCTGCGACCTTGACTTGGGGCCTCCTCTATGACGCTTTCCTGTCTAGAGCCACATTTTTGGTCAAAGACATTCTGAAGAAACTTGGCGACAGCATCCACTGACAGGGAAATCCTCGTTAGCGGATCCACCAAGTATCAAACCCAGGAGTGTGCGCGCAAGAGGCCGAATCTCTGCCACTAGGCAATTCACTGCCCTGACTCTATCGGGAGCATATGTAGTTGGTTTGTTGCAGACCTTTTTGGCCGGCGGCGACGCGGCCGACTGGTGCCGCGAGGGCGGCTGAGGGTGCGGAGGGGTCGGCGGCAGTGGCGCGCCACCCGCTGCTGCCCGACTCCCTCTACGCGACGCAGGGCGAACTGTTCTACGAGTGCACCCTATTCTTCTACAGCTTGCTGGCATTGCTTCTGCAGCACATCAACCTCTACAAGACCATGTGGTGGCTGCCACACGCGCACACGCACGTGCCAGTGGTACGTCCGCTTGTACACAGACGTCAAAAACACCGCTCTTCACCAGTGCCTATTCGTCCTTCAGAAGATGCACATTGTCGACCCCAATCTGTTTTACGTGCGCGCATAAGCCGCCAATTGTTGTTCTTTGGCAATTCGATAATGTTTTACTAACAACATGCGTGTACGTTGGAGTCTAAGAAGTCGGGGGGGGGGGTGGCTGGGCCTAGATCCATCCCGCGTAAAACTATAGGAAATTTTAGTGGTCGGGGGAGGGTGAAAACGGAAAAAAATGTTTACATAATAATGTTCCAAAATCTTTGGACTTACTTTTTGTTCCAAAATGAGAACACGATCCTAACAACGTTTTATGTGCGCGTATTGGGAGGGGGGGTCTCCTCATGTAAAAAAGGCGGGAAGATCCGGGCCGGTGTGGGGTGGTGGGGGGGGGGGGGTGACCTAGCCGCTCCTATGCCTAACTAACAACGTGTTTGTCTTCAAATTCTTCGGTGTCTTATGCGCGTTCTGCTTCTGTGTCTCGGCTTAATCATCGGTCGGCGCGTCACGCAGAGCTTGATCAAGGCGAGTTCCCTGATCGTTCGTCCGCTGCCGGTCAAGCAGCTATCGCTCCGTTCAGGACAGTTTTACTGGCGCCGACGTGTTCTTGTCGTCCGCGTCCCGACCGGCGACTTTTTCTGGTGAAGGCGCCGAAGCGAACGCGCCAGTCAGCGGCAGAGAAGGTGAAACGTCGGCTTGGTTGCGCTACACCGAATACATGCGCTCGTTGTCCATGCTGATCGGCGTGCTGACTTCGTTCCTGCTCAGCTGCTCCCGCGTCCTCGCCGCCTATCGACTCGCCATGCTCCTCTACTTGCTCTACCCGTCAGCAGCTCGCCTTGTCTCTCTCTCCCGGTCGACTTGCTTCGCGTAGAAGCGCTCGTTTCAGCTTCGTCGTCTACTGTCTGGTGTTCCACTCGGACGTGGTGACGCTGCTCTATACCAAGTTCCTCTCCATGGTCGGCCTGCCCACGCCACTGCAGAACGGCCGTCATGCCTACGGTGGGGTTAAACAGACGGAGATGGGTTCCAGCCGACTGCAACACGTCTGCGGCGCCTCTCCCGCCAAAGCGCGAGAAGAGGTAGCCACAGCCACCCACGTGATGACGTCACTACGTACGCGCAACGAGTCTGGGCTAGGTGGACGTGCTGCTCGTCGACTTGGGCGCACGCGTGAAGCTGTGTCTCTTCTCGGCCTTCTGCTGCGCCTACTTTGCCGTCTTCGCGCCCGCCATCTTCGCGCCCGTAAGCCGTGGGCGCTGCTGCTGCTCGTGGGGGGGGGGGGGAGGGGGTGGACGGTGTCGACGCCGGCGCCACTGGCGCAGACGGCGCTGAACGTCGATTGGTGGTGGACGGGCGAGCTGAGCTGCCTCGTGTTCCTGACGTGCGCGAGCATCTACGCCACCTACGTGCTGCCGCTCCACTACTGCGACCTGCTGCACAGGGCCGCCTCGCATCTGGGCCTCTGGCAGCAGCTGCACAACTACACCCACCTCTCCGCAACCGCCCTCTCTCAGAACACGTGCGTCTCCCCACCCCCACCCACGCTCGCTGTGCCGTGCGTCGGCGAGCGCGTGCTTCTGCAGCTGGTCCGAAGAGGAGACGTACTCGGAAGGGGAGCTCGTCAAGCACGGACGCGCCGTCTTCCGCGCCCGCGGCGCACACGTCGCCGCCGAACCCGGCAACGTCGAGCACGCACGCTTCTACGTATGGATCCCTTTTTTTACTGCTCGCTACACGCGCGCGTGTGTGTACCTGTAGCTCTCTGTCGGCGGTTGTGGCCCCCTACCCCTCCCTCCCAACCCCCGCGCCCAGAGAATTTTCGGGAACTTTCTCCTACCCGCTGATATGTAAAAAATCCGTGTTGTATGCCGGTTTTGCGCAAAAATTGGCCAAAAAAGGAACCATGTTCTGATATTAATGTATTTTGTTGTCTAAAGTGGACCAAGAAGGTGCCGATTGATTTTCTCCCCAGACTCCCTTCCCCTCAACAATTTGTACCCGGTTACAGCAGCTACACTGTGTATGTACTGTGTACTGGCGGCAGCGGCGTCTTGCGCACCGCTTGCAGCAGATGGCGTGCGGTCCTCAGCGGCTGGCGAACTGGCTGTGCGTGTACCAGACGGCGCTGTCGCTGCTCCACTTCCTCATGCTCGTGCACAGCGCCGAGTGGCAGCACGTGCTCTCGCTGGTGCTGCTCATGTCCGCCAACTGCATACTCCTCTTCAAGACGCTACGCGACAAGTTCCTACTCGGCCGCATCTACTGGCCCACCGCCGAGGATCAGGCCATACTCAAGGCCCACCTATAGCAGCGCCTCTGCACAACTTCGCCGTCTTTCACACGCGACACTGTCCGGATCGCATAATTCTATGCTCATTGCTGAGTGCTCAGTGTCATCGTATTTGTGAACGTACAGAACTCTCTCCCCAAGCGACTCTTGTATGACTAGCCTCAATCTCGTCCTCCGTCAGCTTCTCATTGATCTCGCGCAGAAGACTGCCCAGCGTCGGTCGCGAGATGTAGCCCAGTTGCTGTCGGCGGATTGGTGCTCGATGTGAGTGAGAGACGGGCTCGATCGCACCGCCTTGTCGAAGACATACCTGTAACGGGGGCGGGGGGTTCCCCTCCCCAGGTGCTGGTTTTGACCCTACCCACGCACCCTCGCCCCCCCCCCAGAAATTTTAAAAAGTGTATTTTATTATTTTTACAATGTATTTTTGACTAAAAAGTGCCTGTTTTTCCTTTTCCGACCCTCCAGATTTTCACACACCCCCAGGAGGTGCTCGAACCCCCCCCCCCCAGGTCCAATTCCCGGGTGCAGGTATGGTCGAAGGGGGGGTATAAACGCTGGCACTGGCACTGGCACTGGCACTGGCACTGGGGTATAAACGCTGGCACTGGCACTGGCACTGGCACTTTTTGGAGTATAAACGCTGGCACTACTGGCACTGGCACAAAGTTTGCTGCGTACAAATGTACAGTAGTTTTACAGGTCCCAGCAGTGCCTTCTCTGTGTGCCCTTACATACACGCGTACTCACTCAACTGTACTGCGGTTTTAGCGCTATTAGGCATGCGTTTGTGCTAGTGCCAGCGTTTATCCCATTTGTTCACTCAAACTGTGCGTGGGTTCTGGGGTGACCCAACACTGCAGCGTACCACTGGGTTGCTTTCCAAGACTAATACTTGCGAGAACGCACTGCATAGGAGAACGACACTGTAACGGCGTATCATGGTCATGGCGCATCGCGATTGTAAGTAGAAGCAAGTAAAGCAGACGTTTAACGAGTGCGCGTTCGAATGCGCGCTGCATCATAGATCACGCATGTCAAAAACAAAGCTGCGTAAAGTAGAAACGCCAAGCCACCGTATGCTCCAACACGTAGCAGAATCGAATGCCACCAATCTTCTTGGTCAGATTTTTTTGTTGTTCCAATGTTGTCAAAGTAGTGTAACTTTTGCAACGCTTTGTGGTACTCTTCACTTTCCTCGGTTCGAAGTACGGCTTTATGTTTGAGCGATTCTATTCGGTCTCGTTCTTCTTTTGAAACGACAATCTTTGAAACGTTTACTTGAATTTCAGTAATTTGCTGAGGAAGCTGGACTTCTTGACCATAAAGTCGTTTGCCTGCTATGTCAACAAAATCGTTGGCTGCAATGTGCAGTGTGAATATCCTGTGCTTGACCTTTTTTGTACTTGTACCGATTTCTGAAATAATTCAGAAATAGAACTTTTTTAA